>BJBW01005171.1:0-17086 GCA_004320125.1 Scolopax mira | reverse complement strand
GAGCGGTGCGGTCGGGTGCGCTCCGGGTGCTTCGGCAAGCGGCGGGATCGCGATCGCGGTTGTATACTCCTTTGTCTGTGTTATTGTTATTTTCTGTGGCCTGTGCTGTTTTGTTAAATTACTTTTGTCTCAACCCACGAGTTTCAGTTTCAATTTTCCCCCTCCCGGCCACGCCGCTGGTGGGGGACTCTGATTTGTACAAGTGACTGCCACGTGGTCCTTTGTTCCCATCTACGGCCAAACCACCACACTGTTGCAGAACAGTTAGTGAACTGTTTAAGACAGTTCTTAAGTTAAAGTAGAGGAACTGGCCATTTTTGCCCTAAACTTCCTTGGAAAAAAGAAAATTATACATTGACCTATAGGAAATGAACTTATGGCCTGTAGAACCTTTTTTTTTTTCATGCCATTCAGAAAGGACTGAGGGATAACATGGTGGTGAAACCCCTGAAAGTAAATACAACTTGTAGTAAAAAGACACTTTAGGATGCTTATTTTAATGTTCATACATTGAATCATAGGATTTTCTAGTTTTGAATGGACCTTTCAGATCATCAAATCCAACTATTTACCTGACACTGACAAAACCACCACTAAACCAAGTTGCTAAGCACCACATCCACTGGTCTTTTAAATACCTTCAGGGAGGGTGATTCCACCACTCGATCTCTGTCATCCTTATTTTCAAAAGTGGTTATCATTGGTAGCTCCAGTAGAATTCCGAGGAAAATGAAGATATTTAATTTCTTTGAATTGAAGTCATTTCTGTTGACTCTGTTAATTGCACTGTGAAAATACATTTTCATTAATTACAGGTTCTTTCAATTTTGCTTTATCAAAAAATACTTTCTTAACAATAAATATGTATTATGCAAATCCTTTGCAGTGAAAATGATAAGTAAAAATGATAATTGAGATATGTTACTAGAAAGAGCTAATGAAAAAATGGTAAATTTAATATATTTGGTTTTACCCTCAAGATAAGAGTCATTACTGTGCATAATTCTTTTCAAAGACTAGATATTGTAACAGAGAAGAAGAAAAAGTTGTTTATATAGATATTTTAAAGAACAAACATGATTTTTAAAATTCATCTTATATTCACATGGTACTGCTCACCAAGGTCATTTTACTGTCACTTTAGAGCAAAATAGAATGATTTTTAGGTACATTTTTCAGTAGTTATAAACAAGTGGCAGTAGAAAAGTTCTATGTGTTTATTCTCTGTGTGTTATTGTTTATTCTTTGTGGAGTCTTTCACTGTGCAATAAAATCTTTAATACATCATATGTAGTCTTTGACTGTGTGTGAGGAGTAACATTTTATATCATAGTATATCATAAAACAGTAAATACAAATATACAGTAGATTCTTCAGTAAAGGCTGAATAAGATCGTTACATTCAGGAAAAAATCATCACAGATCCACCTTCAAAGCCAAGGACTGAATGCCACTTAGTGTAATATTAAGTTGATGGGATTCGTTTTGAAACTAATGAAAAATGGAATAATAGAAGAGAAAGTCATTAAGAACCAATGCCCAGTGATTATATTGCTGATGTGAGCAATCTCACAGATAGTGTGGAAATACATGCTAGTCTTTTATTATTGCTTTTATTTTGTTGAATACATGAAAGATGTAACTGTTGAACTAGTTCATGGTACAGCATAGACATACTCACATGGATGAGGTACTTTGTTTTTCTTTCTGAGCAATGTAAACTGACTACAATATGCACGTTATCATTTTTTAAAAGAATTTTAAGGCATGATTTACAGCATAGTATTCCTATATTATTTTGCTGTGGTTTTCTAGTCATTAAAATAGTGTAAGCCTGTAGTATGTCTTTCTTTACCTGTTTAGTTTCATAAACATTACCACAGCTATGAGAGCACATAATTCTGACAGCATATAGAAAGATGTTTTCTTACAATTCACTTAATTTCATGTGTTTGGGTATCCTGTAATTTAGATACTTGCAGAGACGTTCCCGTACTTATTTTTTTTTACTGTTGTTATACCCTTTTGATGCCTGTGGAGTTTAAAGAGTATTATCAAAGATATTCACTTTATCACCAAAGAAAGGACTATTTTCTTAAGTTAATAAGGCTGTATTTGAGGAAAAAAGATGCTTCATTTAGCAGATATTGTTTCATCTGCAGTGTGAACTTTTTCCAATTCTGAGCAACAGCAATACCAAATGGAACAGATCACTATGTTTCTTAGTAATGTCAGCAGGGGTTGTCTCTTCCTCTAACCTATAGAGAAATAATGATTTGGAGCTGCTTGTTAGTCAGAAAGCATCTGCTTTCTTAGGCTGTATGAGCTTTTCTGTTAAAAATGTTAATTAAAATTAATTGAGGAACTGAGACAAATAACAATTAAGATAAATTTCCTTTAAATAGTGACTGGCTTCTTTTGGACTTTAGTTTTTTGTCTCTATAAGAGAGACCAAAGAGAGTTTAAGAGAGTTTAATTTAAGTGTCTATAAAATCATTGTTAACTCCATTGGTAACTCCACACTTTAATATCTTCTTTCTTGCATTACTTAAAGAATGAGACGCTCACAGGGTACTTGTCTGCTAGCATTACTGCTTCTATCTCCTGTGTTGTATAATGTGGTGCCAAAGAGAGCTAAAGCACACCATTGTCTTTCTTGATGGTATTTTACCATATTGAAATTAAACACACATCTTCAAAAGGTAGGACCTGCTGTGCACATTAGACTATGTATATACCTACCTAGAAAATTGCATATATGATTACCTGAACTGCATACACAGTCATGGTAGACATGTCACTGAGATGTTTAGTGTTTACTAAATTTTGTCATACAGTAATTTTGAAATATATAATTAAATATGTGGGAAACTAAGTTCTTGGGCTTTGCAGTAATTCTTGGCAAATGACAGGCTTTTTTTCATGGCAGTCACTACCCTTTAAATACCTAGGAACTCATTTACCTTTACAAAATGTACCTGAATCTTCTTACTAATACTGTAGTCTTTTGTTTATCTACCTTGAGAACACAGGCAGTAATAACACAGAATTGCAGCAACTGCTTTACTGGTAGCCCTAAAATTTGTCACAGAAAGATTTTTCTAGATTATAAACCATTTAGAATCATAGAATTGTCTAGGTTGAAAGGGATCTTTAAGATCACCTAGTCACACCATCAAATTAAACATGATAAAAAACCATCACTAAACCATGTCACTAAGTGCTATGTCAACCCATCCTTTGAATAGCTCCGGGGATGGGACCTCAGCCACTTCCCCAGGCAGCCTGTTCCAGTACTTAGCAACCCTTTCAGTGTAAACATTTTTCCTAATATCCAATCTGAGCCTCCCCCAGTGCAGCTGGAGGCCATTTCCTCTTATCCTATCAGCTGTGACCTGGGAGAAGAGACCAACCCCGCCTCTCTACAACCTCCTTTCAGGTAGTTGTGGAGAGAATAAGGTCTCCCCTCAGCCTTCTTTTCTCCGGGTTGAACAATCCCAACCCCCTCAGCCTTTCCTCTCATTAGACTTACTCTCCAGACCCCTCACCAGCTTCATTGCCCTTCTCTGGACCTGCTCCAGCATTTTCTGCATTTTTCTCTAACAAATTCTTGGCCATTTAGTGTTATAGTATTTTACCAAGAAAGATTAGGTCATGAGAGATTTGGCCAGTATGGGTCAAAATTAATGAGAGATTTTATTTTAGACTCACTAGATCCAAGCAAGATTCAATCAGTATTATATACCTTTCTAATCACTTTAACAAAAGGGGTCTCCATGGAATTTTCAGGCTTGATCAAATATTAAATTAGTGGGTTTTTTAACTTCATCATGAAAAGCTTTCCTTTTTTAAAATTTGTCACATCTCCTTCTTATCTTACAAATCTTAGAAATGCATTAATATTGACTTCTGAACATTCTATTGACTTTCAATTTCATTAAATATTCTAAATTAAAAAGTCAGATTAGAAAAATTGCTGTAACAATAATTACTGATCTTAATTTTATATTAATAGTTAATCTTTGAATCTTGCAAAAATCAGGAGAACTCTGATAAAAGCAGAAGACAGGACAAGGTTTCAGAAATAGTAAGTTTTTTAAATGTATGTATTCATTAGTCATGTGCAACATTCCTTAGCCATTCTGTTATTCTGCACCTATTGATCCTTTCTGGTTGTTTAGGGGTGAGAAGGTGGTGGGGCTGTGCTTTATATGTCAATTAGTTTGCTGTATGTTGTAGACTGAATATTTTAAAAAATCAAAAAAAGTAGAGAAACCAGGCAACAGTGATTGAAATGGTTAACAAGACAAAGGGCAGAACTGGAGTACCAATACCTGCCTCTAAATATTCAATGTAAGTTGAAGTTACAGATGTATCCTATATAACTGCTATGTATATACTGTGAAACAGAAGATACTGAGATTCTTGCTGTTTTTTCCCATACTGATGCAGACTGATAGTCCCTATATTTTATATATTCACTATATACTCATCAGTTTGTGCTCTTCATATCAAAGAAAGAAAATCTGGCAACTCTCCTCTTATTTAGCGGGAGTGAAACAACTAAGCTTTTATTTAAACTTGGTCAATACTAGGTTTAACAAAATGATACTAATATTCCATTGCTTTTAGGTTTGCTGAAGAACTGTACTTAGAAACTGGAGCCTACTCAAGGTCTATAAGATGGGCTTGAAGCAAGTGGAAGACACACAATGCAAAACTGAGAAAGCAGAAGTCTTTAATTAACAGAATTCTGTCAGTTTTCATTATCTGGATTGCTCAAATTAAAATGTTGTTCTTATATCAGGTTGCCCCCTGTCATACCAAGGTTGAATGTCTTTAGGCAAATGCTACTTTAAGGTTAAACAAGCTAGAATGTTTTGGTTTTGCTTCCATGCGGTGTTGGAGAAACATCAGTCTGAGTTATAAATATTCACTTACATAGCTTATTAAACCACTCTGTATCCTGGGCATTGTATGGCAGCGTGATCATTCACACTTGACCTAAAATATATTAAGCAGTACATGGTATATACTGCAGCTTGAGCAAAGTCTCAAAGTTATGATATGTAAGAAAGAAAATAATTTATTTGTAAGTAGTCTTCTACCATAGCTTCAGATGATGAGGATAGGGAAGAAAACTCACTTTTTGATAAATGTATTTATCAAATACATTTGGTTATAAAATAGTAAAGGAAAATAACAGCTTACAGATTTTTTTGTATCAGTATGTCTTTAATTAGGGCAGCAGAAACACAGCCTTTAATCATCAGCCCAGCATTAGGGCTTAGTAATTCCCAGTAAGATAAAAAATTTTGTCTTTCAGTCTTCTTCTGTAGCATTGGGCAGATAATATGAGTTCTTTGTAAACTCTTCCTTGTTCTTAGTGCTTTTGTTTTCATTTTCAGTAGCGGTTCTGTTTCATTGATTTTGATTCTCGAGCAGATATATCCTCTAAATAACCAAAATATTAACACTTCCTATTTGAATATGTGTTGTCTTAAGGCAGGGATAAGGAAGATTATCTTCTTCTTTCCTAGATTTAAAAAAGAAAAAAGCAAACAAAAAAATAACCAAACAAAAAAAACCTGAAAAAGTTTAAGTTCTTACTCTAGTTAACATCTCTAACATGAGTTACTTAGATACTTTCAGAAGATAAATGGAAACATTTGGAACAAATTTATGAACTGACAGCCCTGTATAACATAATTATTAAGGAGTAGAGCTTGAACACATATATTTTCTTGGTATTTGAGTACATAATAATATTTAATCATTAAAACTGCTGACATTTAAGAAAATAAACTTAAGCAAAATATTGTCTGCCATCATTGGTAATATTTCCAATAAATCACTTTTAAGTAAAATAGTCAGCATATGTTGAGCTTAACAGCTTGGCAACAGCTCAGAACAAAACTATGCCAATAATTTTATTTTATTAGCTTTAACTAAGAAAGCAATTTGGATTCAATATTTGCAAACTAACACAAACCTATAAAAACAACTGTGAAATTGTTCTATTGGAAAGTCAATTTTCTGCTACCTCTGTGGGGTTCTTTAAATTTAATTTCAAGGTGAAGAGGTTAAACATCATTATTTCAATATAATCATTTCCCATTGGAGGGTTTATATATGTCTTATATGTACTGATAAAATGGACTAATCAATACAAAGTTGCTGGTTTTGTTCTCAAGTAAGAAACAATAAATTAATTTTTCCTTTGAATAATATGCAACTGAATTATACAAGGTAATTTAAGTAATGTTTTTTTGGTTTGGTTTTGGTTTGGTTTGTCAGAGCAAACTGCTTTGTCAGAGCATTTATCTTTCTTACTAAGACACTATTTGGTTTATATTTTTTAAATCTGTATTTTCCCCATTTTAAAGAATTCTCACAGAAATTTTCAGGTCTTTTATCCACACAATTTAGTAATTAGAAAAAGAGAACAGAACAATTAGACAAAGCACTTCAGGGTGCTGTTATAATTTAACCAATTGCTGCAGATGGTAGTATAGCCAACAAGGATTGTGCAGGTGATGCTGTATGTAGGCAGACATGCCTGATTTGATAAAATATTTGGATGGTAGATTGCTACTCTGTGAAGCATATTCTTCCATTAAAAATATATATAAACACATTATTATCTTGACTTTTTATCTGAAAACTTGATAAGTAGTATTTTTCCCCTCTGGACAGATGGCTTGACCATTAAAGGGATTTTATTTTAGCATTGCTGTGCTTCTTAGGAAGACTAAGACATATCACGGTTGAGTGACTACAAGAGTCTTCTCATAATATGCAATTGAGCTCCTAACTCGGGAGATTAGGTAGACCAGAACTAAATTAAATCAAGTCCATACAAAATTAATAGTAAAGTCAGAAAATAACATAAACGTTACAAGGTGTCACATAGCAAAATGTCTTAAAGCCTCTTAGTATATGGTATAACCACATACTGCCCGACCTACCACAGAAAGAAATTACTTATAAGTATTTGCTACTGAATCTTCAGAATTCTATTTTCAGTTAAATATTTAATAGGATTTTCTCTAAGTTTTGAACTGCAAGAATAGTTACATGACTTTACTATTATACATGACCTCCTACTTATTTAGATCCAAGCTACCCTGAAAAAGATGAGATCTACTCTTTTTCTACCAAATGTTAGAGTTCAGCTCAAGTGCTCAAAGTGATGGAGTATATATGCAAGTATTCACAAATTGAAACTCAAATGATGACAATGTAAAGAGTGTTACACTATTAAATGGTGACACTATATACTTCTATGTTATTAGCCCTGCTAGTGCTTGAATAAACTGAAATGCTATTTTTTTGTAAACTAAACTATTTGTCATAAAGTCAAAGTTGAAAATGATGAAAGGTGTGGAAACTTTATGGAGTTACCATTATAAATAGACCTCACACCAACAACTGGCTACATTAAACTGCAAGACTGTAGAAAATCTATTTTTAAAACTGAATAAACATTATCTGGCATTAAAGGAAAAAGGCATATTATTACTTAAAATATTTTCACTCATGGAATACCTCATATCAGCATTCTGGGCTGAATTAATTTAGTTTAGTAGTGCAGCCTGGAGAATAATGTATCAAACATTAAACTCTCAAGATTTTGTTTCAAAGACTTATAGTTAATAAGTCTCTGCTTTCTACTAAAGTTCATGGCATAATTCAGTACAGTTATTTCTCTTACCTTTTTCTTCACAATAAGAGCTTTTTTTAATGGAAAAGTCAAATGTTAGCAACTAGAAAGACTGATTTAGGTGATGCTATAGTCTACAAATAATTTTAAATATATTACCACTCTATGGAATAAAACCAAGTAGATTTGTCTTTTAACATCTGCAGTACTTTGAAAAGAAGTCAACAAAGCCAAGCTGAAAAAGAGAATACATAGAAGAATTGTTACTCTATAACTGTGTACAGGGCAAAAAAAAAAAAAAACAACTAAGGAGACACACAGAGAAACTAAATCTTTCAGAGGCACATCTATGTGATCTGAGAAGCATATGTTTATATCATATGACAATTCGGATCTAAAGTAATCTGGGACATTTTTTTCCTGTTTTTTTCCTAGGTTTAGCACCTCCTAAGAGATTCTAATATTATGGTAAATTTTCAAGTATTTACAACTTTCTTGCTTTTCCTTTTCATCTGTTAACTCCATCTGTAAGAAAAGTTTCTCAGATACTTCCAAAGCAGCCAGTCGTGCTGGGCATGAGATGGGAGGAAGTTTTACTTTCCATTATACATTTTAATTCTCAGCCAAATAATTCTGCAGTGAAACCACTTTTTTTTTTTTTTTTTTTTTTTTTTTTTTCTGGAAAAAGACAACCAACTTTGGATGTTGCAATATCAATTATTCCATTACTTAGTGGTCCTGCTGAGAGTAACACTGCAAGTTTTACTGATCTCCAACCAAAAGAGATCAATTGCTAGAGGATAGGTGAAAAACTTCAAGATCCCTATTTGTAATGAAAGTGAAGAATTTAAGTAAAAGCAAATTTTGTTTTGTAATGGAAGTGAAGAATTTAAGTCCATAAGAACACCACATGCACATTCACAACAACTGTGTAAATGAAACACATGTACAACAGTTCTTCAGAAATCTGGTTTAAGACTCAAATTTATTATCTAGAGATCTACCATACCCTTCATAAATACACGAATGCTCCGAAACCAAAGTTCATCCTTATTACTAAAAGTTAAGATTCAATATTAAGTCTATTCAAAAGCATAAAATTAAACTGCCTGTTTTTCAAAAGAACAGAAGACCATAATGTTCATTAAAGTTGAATTCAAAATACTGTTGTTAAAAGACATTGTTGACACAGAAAAAAAAGACTCTCTGTGACACAGAGGATCTATGCTCCCTGAGTACATTCAGTTATTCTTTAGTGGGGAATGACATCTTTGTCTAAAGCAAAAATGGCAAAATAATGTTCTAAACAGTTTATAATCAATAAACTAATTTTTTGATTCAAGATTATAGCTACTTGGATTCAAATAAGTCACTGGAATTAACTCTACACAGTCTGAACTTAATCTGAAACTAGATTCATAGTTTTAAAATTCTTTTTTCCAAATCTATTATCAATTGAATATTACCTTTAAATATTTTAATCTAATTTGATGCTCTATTTGTTTCTGAAAACACAGAGGAAAACACTGAACATATTGTAGTTGTTAAAATAAAACAAATTTTTCACTAATGACCTTTTTGCAAACCAAGGATTTTGATTTATGACTTCCATAGAAGACACATTTTAAGATAGGATTTTAGGACTTGCCTCTGTCCTCACACCATTACACAAGGTAGCACCATCACACTTGGACTGAATGTGGGGGATCAAGTTGCAATCAAAGTTTTGTTCTGTCAACAACACATGAATTAAAACTGCAAATGATTGTGACTGAACAGTTTTAAATGGAGCAACTGAAATTGAAACATTATCTTAGTAGATTTTACTATTCAACTGGAAAAACAAACAAAGCAAAAACATGATAAAATAAAATAAAAGATTAGTCTGGAAGAAAAGGAAAACTGCATCTGAGTGCTCCAATGGCTTGTTCTTTAAGAATCTCACATGAAAGCAAATAAACTAGTTGCAATCATTTATTCACAGAATAAAACACACACTAGTCTGGGTCCCCAGAAAGTAAGATGGCCTGTAAAAATATACGTTATTCTGCCTTTTCCCTGAATGTCAGGTGACAGTTCCACAAAACAGTATGAGGCAGCTGGTCATTTCTTTATTGTAAAAAAAAGACTGGACCAAGAAAGAGACTTTTCCTCTCAGGGAAAGGCAGCCTCAGGATATGTTTCTTTGCAACAAGAGAAAAAAAGACAAAGGAAGAAAAAATGGATCTTCCCTATCTTCTAGTGATGTTCCTTGTGTATGAAACTCCGCCTTATGAAATCCTAAACCATTAAAAGTGTTGATGTTCACTGTCTATTAGTGATCTGGTTGAGGTCCCTCAGCCAATAAAAGCTCCAAACTCTGTCCAACATCCTTAGCATTCAGCTTACCACAGAACCAAATAAGTCCTAGCACCAGCTAAGAAAAAAGAGGAAAGAGGAATGGGACTGTTGATTCTGATGGCAGTCAGCTCCTGGATTGGCTTATATAAGAAGAGAATCCTTTTCACTGACACAGGTTAAATTCCAGGTTCAAATTCTGTGCATATTACTTTAACTTTTTTTTTTTTTTTTTTTTTTTTTTTGGTAATTTACCAAGAAAACAAAATTCTAAAAACTGGTTGAGATCATAGTTTGCCAAACTTGGCATATTGTTTATATATAATACCAGTACATGCAGAAAAGAAGAGTTGGGACAGAGTCATTTTCACATCCATGACACCAGCAAAAATGCTTACCTCATTAGTTCCAAAATTCTATTCATATATAGTGACTTCTAAATAAAAAAACAGCATCAAAGTCCAGTAGATTACAGTACAAAAGTAGAAAGGTGGATCTAGAATTAGTGCATTGAAACAACAGGCAGGCAAATGTGACCCATTCTACACTATCTTGAAAAATAACAGGTATCAATTTTCTTGTCTCCTTTCACTCCCAAGTGTAACTCAAATAGCGGTTAGAACCAAAAAGCAGTTTTTTTAAAAGATTAAATAATAACCTCAAGTTAATCTGTTATTTGATTACCTTAGGTAATTCAAAATTATATTCACATTTCATTTCTTGATGAGACAAAGCTCTGTCAGATGTCATAGTGTGCTTGTCATCATACTCCCCATTAGAAAGAAGGACTAATTAAAGTGATACAGTCCACTTACTTTTACTCAAACAATCTACATTGGTTCACACAATGCCAGTGGACCACAATCCTCTTCACCAGGAATTAATAACAAAGAAGAGCCATGATGAGATAAAAGCTGTAAGAGATACTTAGCAAAGTATCAAAGCTTAATGCAGTTTCTATGGAGTAGTATCGCAATATTGGGGCTTTTTTCCAGTTGATCTTGTGCACTTAACTGTGGAACCAAGATTTTGTAGCATCAGGATTTTCTTTTTCCTGTATTGTAAATTCCATTCTGAAAAAAGTGCAATACATCTTTTCTGCTCATACCTTGTCCATTTTTCAGATATCTCTGAAAAGTGTAAAGAAAAATATGAATAAAAATATGGAAAATCGGAAGAATTGTAACATTTTAGCTTAGTCTTTTATTATGTTAGGTTTTTTTTAATTTAGGGACAGAGATGTATAGACTCCTATTAAATATAAACAAAAAACGTGTCCCAAAAAATAAGAAATGCAAATCCACATTACTTCTTTGATAACACAATTCTGAGGAAAATGTAAGGACATTAGAGTGAATTCAATGAAACCAGGCACACCTGTGTGGGCACCCACATACACAAAGAGGAAAAAGGCATTGATGTTTTCATCTGAGAAAAGAATTCTATGAAAAATGAGGTTTTCTAAACAAGCCTGCAGGTGAAGCAATTTATGTCAGAAGTTATTCCTTTTTAGGAGAAATCCCTACTGCTGTATCAATTTCGGCCAAAACCAAATCTTAGTCATGAGTTTTAATATAACTGCATTGATATTTCAGCAGGCTGAGGAAATTATGCAAATCTTGTAGTTATAGCAAACAAAGGTAATTAGATCTACAAATGTAACAGATTCCAGTAAGAATCATTATGGACATACTCTTAAAGGAATACTATGAGAATTAAGGTATTCCAAATTATTTCTACTGTAGAATTTATTTTTATTATTTTATATATTTAGTCTATTTTTGTTATATATTTAATGTATTTTTGTAGAGAAATATATTTAAGCTTTTTTTAACTGCACTCCGACTGAATTTTCTTATAGGGACTACAATAAGAAAAATGGTTCTAAGCTAATACGAATTGTTACATCTACCTGAAAAAATTACTCACAAAATGCAGATTAAGTACATATTTTAAAAGGAAAATTGTGGTTTTAAGTTTTTTGAGGCAAGGAGCAATGTATATTGTTTATAGAGCAAAATTCTTGGCTGTCTTTAAAACTGTTAAAAAGCAACAGGGGAATGGAGAGTAAGAGCTAAACACATCATCACAAAAATAATGTGAAACAATGAATGAACAACCAGAGAACAGCCTGTCAACTCAGGCATATCCTATATAGAGCAGCATAGCTCTAGCAAAACAGATTTTCTCTCAGAATTAATCATCACTGACCAGCATGGCTACCAGCCTTGATCAAGATCAAGCTGCTTCACTGATAATATTATTGACAGCCAGTAAACTAAAGCTGGCACAGGCAATTTCTGTAAACAGAGTTTCTGGCTGTAGTATAGGTGTTGCAGAACAGTGGCAGCCTTACTAAAATCATTCAAAATTGATTGTGAAAGGATCTAAAGTGAGGATAATATTATAATAGTCACACTTTACAGAAAAGAAATTAAATGGGTAATTTATATATGTGTCCATCTGTGTAGGCATAGATGATATTATATTTTATTTATTTTTCATAACATTTTCAGAAAAAAAAATCAGCTCGTAAAACACAGGAAAAGTTAGTGTCTGTATTAAGAAAGACTAATCATAGATCCATCCACTCATTCATGTCAAACCGTGTGTGCGTTTTCTCTGTTAATCATATTAGTCAAATATATTGCCCACAATGAATTATCCCAGGAGCTAAGTTGTGTCCACAGTTGGCACTGCAGAAAAGCAAAGGTTAAAAACAGGAAAAAAAAAATAATTGCTGAAAGGCAGGAAGAAAAAAAAACAAAACAAAACAGAAAAGAACAACAACAACAACAAAAACCTTAAAAGATCTAACTCCAGTATGGCTCCAGTATGGAAACTGAGCAGCTAAAGCCAATGAGTTGGCAGAAAAGAAATAATCTGATATAAACCAACATATGGCAGAAATCAACAAAACTTCTGCCAGATAAGAAAACATGTTTAAGCCACAGGTTATCAAACAAATGCAGATACAGCAAAATCAAACACCAGAGGAAAACAAAAGTGTGACCAAGGCAAAGTTTAGCCTGTATACACAGACAGATAAATGCTATGAAATGAAATGAAATGAAATGAAATGAAATGAAATTAAATGATCATCCCCCGCCTCAGACTTGCAAGTTCTGTGCCTTGAAGGTATATTCCAAAGCCCATACGGACAAGAATGGAACCACATGTAACCACAAAGAGATTCATTTTATTTATTTATTTGGATTTCACATACTGAAAAAGAGGGAACAGGAAAGAAAAACTGTGGTCCCTGATTGTAAATTGCCTCAGGCAATTTTTGAAATATATGTTACACTAAGGAAAATGAAGCACACTTGACATTTGAAGCACGCTGGACAAAACTTGGATGTTTAGCAAAAATGCTGTGAACAACTAATTTCCCCTCCCCATCTCAGGTTCACCTCCCCAACCATCTCTGCAACAAAAATGAACAAATTCATGTTATTTTGGTACCATGAAACGGATAAGGAGTTCTGCTTCCTGATAAACAGAAGGTCATCAATCTCTCCAATCCTTTAAATGCAAGGTGACTGAATATCTTTGTAGGAAAGATTAGTGTTTATTTATATAGGCATCTCTCAGGCTATTTAGTTTTCCTTTCTTCTGAATACCACCTTATGTTCTAGCTGGAAGTCAACAGACAGCAATGAAAATCATAAAGAACGAGAAACTGCACTTATCAGGTTGGCTGTTACATTTTTGCTTAGCCTCAGCTTTCTGATGGGCCTGAGACAACATATCACGTACAGAACAGTGCAGAAATTCCCTGAAAAAAAACAGAGAAGCTGACCATTTTATGAGAATTCTAGATGATGATTCAATAGCAAAGAACGTGCCCTTCGAAAAACTACAGTGTGCACCTAGAAAATTATAATATTCCTAATGTCCAAGGATATAATTTAAACAACCTTAGAGCTTGCCATTTTAAAAAGGGTTCCATAACCTTTACACAGGGGCCATAGTAGGGCATTTCAGCTATAAAGTAAGCAAACAGTATCCTCTTCGTAAGTTCTGCTGAAGAAACAGTTGAAGCTATAGGCATTCCCAATATATTGTCCACAGAGATTAGACTTATAAGTAAGTCTTCTGTTCTTGGACCAAATAATTTTGTAGGACAGAACTTACATGTTCTTCTCATATTGTGTTTTTAACAGACAAAGCAAGAAAAATTCCAACAAATATGGAAAGATATAAGTGTATATAATGCACAGTTGTATCCAAGACTCTCCTTGAATCCTCCTGGAATTGTTATCCACTATAAAAGCTGAGAGGTTTCTTTTTAATAATTATGAAGTACATGCAGTTAAAATGTAAATAGTCTCCGTCTGTAGTATATTGTACAAGACACTGGTTATCCACTTCCAAAAGTAATGCCACATCTTTGTCCTTGTGGCCCAATTTTCATTAAGTATTCAATCTGAACAAACATAGAAGGCTGTACATAGTACGAAAGTTTCTAAAAATAAAAATGTTTGTATTTCTTCTTGTAAAACTCAAAATATTTCTGTACTCAAAATAACAAGAAAGTAAAGTAAAGAAAATAAACCTCACAGAAACACACATCTCTCAAGAAGTGTTCAACTATACATCTCCAGATTTCATTGGGCAACAATTTTTCTCATGAATTACTTGTAAAATGTAGGTTATTCCTACAGCTTTGGGGAAACATTTGATGGATAATCAAATTCTACCAAACACACCTCCTTCAAACTCATGAGAGAACTAATGTTTGCCTGTTGGGGATATTTGATAAAGTGTAAGTGAAAATTGCTGCACTGCACTACCACCCCCCCAGAGGTAATGAGGTTTGAGCATAAGAGAAATGGAAAAGATATTAAGAGTGATGGAGAATAGGCTTAGTCCCAATGGATAACTTTGTTAAAGAGTGTGTGATTGTGAAAGTCACTATCACCTTTAATTACTAAATTAATTAAGTACACAATCAAAAGTTATAAAGTGGTTGATCTTTTTCTAAAGGGAATTTACACAATAGGCTTTTTTCCAAAGTGTTTACAACCAAACTATACTTACTTTTATTGCAAATACAACCAGTCAACTGTGAAACCTATCACTCCACTATTACAGTATATTTTTTTTGAACAGTTTTCTGCTTAGGGATTTTCTGTATATGAACGTGGGCATAGGTGCCTACACATATGAATAAGAATTTCTAAATCTAAATGTAAATATTTTATATGGATTACCTTGTTAAAATATACTTGATCTATGTATAAAATACTTAAAAGAATAGCTGGCTGACACAAGTTCTGTATTTTTCAAGGGATTCCCAGCACACATCCTTCCCTGTTAAAAGAGAAGAAAGAATGCACAACACATTACAAGATGATTCTTTCTATTTTCATATTTTCATGAGAAATAGGCACGCTAAATTCTAAAATAAAAACACTTAACTGTATTGTTCATATCTATGCTTGAAAGATTTTGAGTATGTTAAAGAATATGAGTGGTAATGTGCCCTTAATTGCTTATGTTGTGACTATTCATGTTTAGCTTTTGCGTATGATACACTATCAAATTTAGAACAAATTTTGCATGTAATTTGTAGACTTCCAAAGTGCATTCTGACACCAAATTGTACAGTGGAACCTAAATTCTTTTATTCTTGGACTGTTACTCATGCTTATGGGAAAGTCTTTTTGATAAATGACTTCCAGTGATGACCTATTGTTTGTGTATTTCCCAAATTATTATTAATCATTATTCTTTACACTTTCTTTTTTAGGTATATGTTACCTCAATTTTTCCCAAAACTATGACTACAATTACAATTACAGAATTGCACATGCAAATATAATAGCAGCAGAAAAACTAGTCTTAAACTTTTCTGGTCCCTCTAAAGCAGTGCTTGTTCCTTTTCGCTTGGTCTCCTTTGACTAGTGTGAACCTATATAGTTACTTCTCAATTCCAAAACACCTTTTATTCTTGTGTCTGTAAGTTCTAAGCAGGGTTAATCAATATCTCCCCTTTTAGCACTACAATTGTTGCTTTTCTTTGCAGTTTGAAGAGATGTGTAAAAGCTGTATGTTTACAAATTATTGACTCCAGCTAATACATATGAACATCACCCAGTAATACAGTTGAAGGCTGTAGAAAAGCTTCTCTTGTTCCTACAAGAATGCATATCTCTGCTTTCTTGTAGAAAAGGAGAAAGAGAAGGGCCATACTTATTTTTATAAAGCAGATTTATTAAACTTTGACTGTGATTTTGAAATGGAAGTCACAACATCTTCATTTGTCCTTCTCATATTTGAAACAGTATTGTTACAAAATGAGATAAATTAAAGAAGACAGTTATTCTATTTGAGGATGTAATCTGCAAATTATACTTCAGTGAAAAGATTTCTTAAAATTGGATGAAATTTCATTCTCAAAGACAAATCATAGGTATTCAGAAAGTATTTTGTGGGAC
Organism: Scolopax mira; assembly: GCA_004320125.1. Taxonomy (NCBI): domain Eukaryota; kingdom Metazoa; phylum Chordata; class Aves; order Charadriiformes; family Scolopacidae; genus Scolopax; species Scolopax mira. The sequence goes on along the minus strand of BJBW01005171.1, from coordinate 643 downwards.
ACTTCAGTTGATTTTGAATCAGGTTATCCTGTTCTTAATTGAGAAGAGAATGTAAATATCAAATGTAAATATTAATTATTATATGAACATAAGATAAGTATTAGATATTTACAGGGAGGAAGGGAGGGAGGGAGGGAGGGAGGAAGGAAGGAAGGAAGGAAGGAAGGAAGGAAGGAAGGAAGGAAGGAAGGAAGGAAAGGAATGACATTGCAGTCAATTACTTTTCTTAGAAAGTCCTAAGTAATTATCTAATAGCCAGAGTCTGAGTTTTCACATTAACTACTTTCCTCTGGAAAACTGAAACCAATTTTCTTTTCATTTGACGATGAGTTACAGAGTTTGGAGAGGGATGTATTTTTGATACTTAAAGTACACATTTTGTCAAGTAAGTGCTATGAAATTTCTTTAAATTGAATAAATCTGTTGTGGTTTCAGCTGAAATCACTACAACCGGACCAACAGATGGCCCTTCCCCCCGCCCCAAATGAGAGGAGAGGAAGAGATAAGGAGATACAGAGGTTTAGAATGAACTAAACTACTTTAATGAAGAATTAAAATTAAAATAAAAAGAAGAAAATAATGAAATGGATACAATATATACAAAACCGTATCAAGCTCCCAGGGTGACAGTCGTGTTACCGGC
>BJBW01005170.1:0-42929 GCA_004320125.1 Scolopax mira | reverse complement strand
CCCTGGCTTTGCCCCAGGGCTGGATGACTTTCAGAAGTCCCTTTCAGCCCTTATTTTCGATGATGCTGTGACAAAAATTGAGAGAACGAAAAAAAAGTATAACTTTCTTGTCCCTGAATTAGAGTAATTTCTTAACGGAGGCAAACCCAATAAATCATGAGTGCTCACTCCCGGCAGCAGGATATATGGCACCCTGTGACGGGTCAGTTATAAATGGCCCAGAAGAAGAAGCTGTTTTACACTGGGTGAAATCAGAAATAATTCAGTCAGAGCAAATGACATGGCTTTGCTGAGGGGAAAATCAGGTGCCAGAAGCATGCTGCTACCTGGAGGAAGAAGCTGAATGCAAAGGGGTTCCTCCTAAAAGCCTAATTCTTCCCTGAGAGCCCTCCAGGTCCCTCCCAGCTCACTTCTGCTTGTCAGGAACGTGTCTGTGCGGGCACACACGTGTGTTTCTCTGCCTGTGGCCAAGTTACACGTAACACAGCCTCTCCGAGTGTTGCCTTGGTTTATCAGTTAGCCTTGCTGCTGATAAGGCTCGGTGCTGAGAGCAGGGTGAGAGTGCTGGTGGTGCCTGGCAGCATCCCTCCAGCCAGCAGCACGCTGTGAGAGGACTGTCCTGCACCGAGGCTCTGCAGCATCAGTGATGATGGCATGTGGAGAGTGAAGAGAGACACGCACAGACCATGGCTTTGCAAATGGTGCTTGTGCTCTACCCCCTCAAATTGTAATGGGATGCAAAAAGCAAAGCAAATAAATCTGAAGCCCACTGCAAAGTGCAGCAGGGACAAACTCCAGGGCAGAAAAGGGTGAAAGTGAGTGAGAAAAACAGCCAGGAGTAGCTGGTACAGATGGAGTACTGCCAGATCCCAGGCTGAGCATCCCTGGGATGAGCTCCAGGCTCAGCTGGGTATGGTCTTCAAAAACCTGCCCCAGAGAAGGGTTGCATTGCTTGGTGCAAAGCAGGGCTGTGTCCCAGCAGCCGCATGCTCTCCCTCCACCCATAGGCTGCTTCCCAAAACCAGTGCTGAAAATGAGACTTCTGCCCCTGGTTTGACTGAAGTGGGGTCTGAGCTGGTGAGCACTATTGGCTTCCACCAGATCCAAGGGTGACTGGACATTTCCATTTAAAGTGATGGTAACCCACTTAGGGTTACAGGTCACAGGTAAAACACAGGTAAAACAACTCTTTATCTTGGGACTGGGATTTTCCAGTGCCCAGTCTGAGAGTAATGACTTTGCAGAGCCTCTGCCCAATTACCCAGCACCACACCCAGTGCTTCTGGCCATCCAACTGATCAAAGCGGTATGCAGGTACCTGGAAAGAAACCAAAGACTTCAAGATGGGAGATGTACAGACAGATTATAAAGAAGCCCAGCGAGCAGGCACTAGCATGGGCTGCTGTAAAAGTGGTGAGAGCTACTCACCACTCAAAGAGTGAGATGGGGCTCTAGTTGGGAATTTTTATTCAGCATTGACTCTCTTTTATCAAGTCCTTGTCTGTGCAAGGTTCTTCCAGGCACGGTAAAATGAAATACCTGTTACCACATTTCTGTTCCTCCAGGCGTTTTCACATTGCTTTTTCCCTCTGCAGATGGAAGTAACCCGGTAATAAATGGCATTTCTGTAGGATATGCTGCCTGCAGACACAAACTGTATTCACAATTATTTCTCCCTATGGGGAAAATAAGGCAACTGAAGACATAATGATAACAGCACCTTACCTTCACTAGGCTGCTTTGATCCTAGAGGAACTCAGAGTTCCAGAAAATCTCATCCCCAAGCAATGTGAACTGAGCCCAACACCTTCAGGATTATTTTTTTTTAATACAAGCAACAGTCATGCACAGACAAAACCCAAGAGGTTCTGACTGTCACATGTTTCCCATGACAGCTTTGCATGAAGAGGATGAGAGAATACCCATGGATACATCCAAACATCCTGGTTTTACCTTAAAAAATGAGACCTTTACTTGCATTTCCTAAATCGTGGTAATCTGATGTTGACTAGCAAGAGATGTGCAGGTAGGGAGCATGACCATTACATGGGTGCAACAGTGATTCAGCGGAGTAAGCAGGGCTGGGCATGGCCCAGAGATCTGGAATAAACCCATTTTGTTTCCTCTGTGGCTGCAAGGAACTGGAGTTACAACCATCTAGCTGTGGGGAGACCTGGGTGCCCATCTCTGCCCCTGGAAAGCCCTTATCCCAACTATCCTATAGCCTGGTGGCTAGGAAACTACCCTGCTAGAGAGATGTTTGCATCGTACCATGTGGAGAAGTACTTTGGGCATATGTCTTCTATATCCATAAGTACAAGCTCTCTGAGAGCAGCTGGAGCCCCATCCCTCTAAGTTTTTATTTTCAGGGCACAGGTCCAGAACGAGAAATGTATGTGACACTGGAATAGGTTGCCCAGGAAAGTGGTTGAGTCACCCACCCTGAATGAGTTGTTTAGCTGTGGTGTTGGGGAATATGGTGTAGGGGAGACCCTTTTAGAGTGGGGTTGATGGTTGGACTCAATGATCCCAACCGTCTTTCCCAACTTGAATGATTCTATGATTCTAGTGAGGATCAGATTAGGCAGGAGCTGAATGTCAGTGGAATTACCCTTACGAATGTAAGAATCTCAATTTCCTTTATTAACCTAATTTAAAGCCAGGTGATGTCAAATAGGTGCTGTGCAGTCAAATACACCAGCTTAGTGCCTGGGATATTCCCACGGTAGTAATTCAGAAAACATCTTAGCCTGAACTACCCACCCGAGTCACTGACCGTATCTAGCTTTTTTAAGACTGAGCTGTAAAGCACAGCAGAGTGATTTAAGAAAAACATTAGAGGATCTGTCTCTCCTTATGTAATAAAATAAATACAGATAGCCTTTGTGTGAATAATATACTTCACACTCAGTAAGAGCTTCTGACCACCAGCTGACTCGGGAAAGGATATGCTAGCAGAGATGCAGAGATGCTGCATACAAATTCTGCCATCGGCAGAGCTGCAGGTCCTAGAGTTTTCTTTGCTCTCACACTGTGTTGGTGGAAAATTTTACTTCCAGAGCCTAGCTCTCAGCCAGATTTCTTTCTGACTTGCTTTTAAACAGCCTCATTAAACCATTCCTTAGGTGGCTTCGATTGGTGCTGCTCAGCTTCCTAAGCCAAACTGAAATAAGAAGGGAAAAAACAAAAAGACAGGATGGTTTTCCTTATCAGCTGTGAGTGGACAGGCTCATGGGCCTGACTAGGAAAGACTTCCCAAAATCTGCTTTCATAAACTCTCCGATCTGCCCTCCGCTGGCTGGCTCAGAGATACTTTGCTGGCTCGGTAATGAGCTGTTATAAGTGAGACTCCTGTAAATCAGATGACTCTAGTCATTTGATGCTTATATTTGGTGTGCTGAGTCATAAGGATGGGGGTTACATCATGTCAAGTTAACCAAAACGAATCACAGATGAACCACCCGGCACCGGGGCGCGCGCTGGGACGCTGCGTTCCTGCTGCACGACCAGAGCCACCACAGGTCCAGCCCTTACCCCATCCACCCCTCACCATCCATGGGGCTCTGTACCCCACCCCTGCTCCTGGCACAGCTCTTCTTCCTCTGGTAGCAATGTCTCCTGCAAATAGTATCTACAACAGAGTGCTACGAGGCCCCAGATAACGGCTGGTCACACACCCAGGTTCAGAGCGGGGTTAGACAGGGCGTCCCAGCATGGACTTACAGAGAGAACACCCTATTTTTCTTAAAAACAAAAAAAAGCCAAATTATGTTATTTTCCAACACAGTGTTCCCTCTTAACATCCTGTCCCTGGCCCCGCCTGTTGGCTGTACACCTCCCTTCTTGAGCTTCAGCTTCATCCCTGTGGTCCCTCCTCTTCTGCACCTTTATTCCTCCCCGAGTCGTCCCCAGCCCTGTGCCTTCTCTCTCCTTGTCTTCATACCCACGTGCTGACTCCTACCCTGTGATAAATGACAGGCAACCTTTAGTCTTCCTAAAGATAACAATCTTCATTTAAGGGCTTAATGCAGCAGAGGAGCCACGGCAGCCTCCCTCAGCAACCCCCGTGAATAACTGCAGCTGCCAGGTCCTGCAGTTGGATGTACCCACTTCTACCATCGAGCTGTGGGGTCTCTTTGTGCTGCTCAGAGCCCATGTAGACAAGCAGAGTGGGGAACAGCCATATTATCACTTTCATTTTTCACAGGGGTGGGGCAGTCTGCAAGAAAAAGCATTTCACTCCATCTGTCTTAGAGTAGTCTCACACCGTAAAATAACTCAAAAGCCTGCAGGACAAAAAAAATCTCACAACCTCACCAAAAAGCAGTGTTTTGATATTGTTATGCCAGTATTCCCCTGTGAAATAGTTTGCAAATTGCCTCTGACAAGACACTCCTAACTTTCAGTTTTTCCTTTGGATTGCAGAAGGCAAAGAAACCTCAGTTGCATGGGCAGCAGGGGGAAAATGATGACTTCTATGGGTTAGCAGTCAAGCCACTCACACAGAAAATGGGCCACTCTGCTCCAGAAAAGCATTTCCTTATTTTATCTGCTAAATATTTAATGCAAAATGCACAACAAGGTTTGGCAGTCACCTACATCTCCTGACTGCTAAGTCACAGTCATATTTGCAGTGGTGCCCTCTCTTACCTGATCAGAGTCTTAAATTTCATGCTGCACAGCAGACCCGTTTCCAGCAAGATTGATGGGAAGTCCCACCAGCTCCCTCTGGACTAAGTGGTTAGCAAGCATGGGTTCGAATCCCTTCACTCACGAAACTTGGCTCCCCACTTCTTGGACCAAAGCTTCAGCCTCTGCTGAATCACAGAGAAGGAGGAATGGGAATTCATTTGGAAAGAAAAGCAGCAGCTCTGGTGAGGTCTGTGGAGGTATCATCTCTACACCTGCCTTCAGGAAAGGGTCCTGGATGGTGGATCCCAGGTGTAGGTATCTCCTCGCAATCCTGGGAAGGAAGCTGGTCCCATAGAGAGACAAGTTTTCAGGTATACCCTGTGCTGGATGGTATGTCAGCTATGTCAGCCACTTAGACTCAGTGTGAAGAAACCAATGCATTTAATGGCCAACTACAGGTGGAAACCAGGAGAAGGGTGGAGACCAGGTGGCCAGTAGCCCCTCACTGGCTGCTGGAGAGGGCTCTGTTCAAGTACACAGTCACAGAGTCGCTGCTTGAGTGCTCAGAATCTCTGCAAGGCATGATTCTGTGCCGAGATGCCCTCACCTTCCGCACAGTAAAAGGATTTCTTAGGGAGTCACATCATGCCTGAAGGTACAGGGGTTACCTTCCCTCTCACTGACCGCTCTTCCCTCATCCAGCCATACACATAATTCAGTTATGTGACTGCTTTTGTGTTTGGGATCATCCTTTTTTTCACAAGCAGAATATTTTCCTAGGGAGATCAGTACATCATGTTTGATTTTTGTAACTTGTTCTCCATGAAATAGCACAGCTTGCCCAGCAGTGGCAGGCCAGCCAAAGAGGAGAAAATCCATTTCGGTGAGCCCTCCCAGCTGGAGATGGTGCTGTGCATGGCGACAGCTCCTCTCACCACCAGCATATGAGCAGGCCCTAAAGTTTTATGGCAGGTGATGGGCAATGGCTGCGGCTGATGCTGTGTCCATGTGTGCTGGCAGCACAGCCGTCCCTCCCCGTGTGTCTGGATGTGTCTGGAGGCTGTAAATCCCTTGTGGTGGCAGCTGAGTCAGTCTCATGCTTTCCCTCTGCAGAGGTACAGCATGTATGAAATAAATAAATAGCAGCATCCTTGCTGAATGACTGAAAGGCTTTACTGGGGACCAGGCTGAAACCCCAGAGGCAGCTGTGGGTTTTTTTCTGTGCCTCTCCCTCCTCTGAGCCTGCTCTCTTCTGAGCAAAGAGGGGCAAAAATCCCATAGCCACGGCCAGTCCCCATTCTGGTGGAAGAGGGAATGCCTGGGCTTGGAGGGACGCAGCTCTCACTGCCAGGGAGAGATGCAAAAGTGGAGTGAGGACTGCAGGAAACCTCCTTCAGGGCTTCAGGCTTTGGCCTCTGTGCTTTCAGGCACAAAAAAAACCAATCCAACCCACTCTCCCCTTGCCCCAGGGCTGATCTGAGGTTGGTCTACAGCAGGAGTGAGCAGAAAGCCCACAGGGAGCAGAGGCAGCGCTCGCTGCAGATGGAAGCCTGGTCTCCAGGAAGCTGTGCTTTGAATATCCAACCCCATGTGAGTCACAGCTCTCCCCACCACCACAGAGCCTGGAGAGCTCAGCAGCAAACTCATCAGCTGGATGTTTCGGAGGGAGGTTGTGACACCGAAAGGACCCTGTAGCACCTCTCTGTATCTGGGTCTGGTAACAGCCCCAGGCACCGTCCCTCCTCTCTCCCCAAGCAGAGCTACCATGCAATACGAAAGTGCTCAGGTTTTTGGGGAAATCCATATGCAACTCGATCTCCTGAGGATAAGTAATTGTAATGTTGTCTGCTGGTGCTTGTGGGGAGCAGCAATGCATTTCTTGGCAGCCCTCACATGTTGTTCAAGGCAGATTTCCTGCATAGATCCAGGCGTTGGCTGTCAGCCACAAGTAGGACGGAGACAAATGCACCCGTTCAGGAAACGATAAAGGAACTGTGCAAATGCTTTTGTTTATGAAGCAGCGTCATTTGGAGCCCCTTCCAGAGGCAAAGGCAAAGCGTGGAAACCACAAGCAGCTCCTCCTAACCCCGTGCCACGTGCTGGGCCTTACTGGGTGAGCAGCACACATGAGCCGGTGGCTGCCATGGTGGTAGCAACATCCCAGAGGTGGGGCTTAAAAGGCCTTTTTCATGTGGGAGATCACTTTGCAGAGATGAGTCATGGATGAGCTTTACAAATCAGGCATTCTCCAAGCCAGCAAGCTCTGGAGCAGGGCCTCTGTCAACACAGAAAGAAGAAAATGTGCCCACCAGCCAAAGCATTTTCCCAGACATGCAAGAGCCCAGTTCAGCCCAGCTCCCTGGCGGGTCAAGGGATGTCTTCCTGTAGAACACAGTGCTTCTTTTCTACTGCAGCATTTCTCCTTGGTGTAGCCAATGCCTGCAACAGACTCTTGTACAGCAAGAGGTCACCTTCAGGCACCCTTCTCCAGGAAATGGAGGGAATTGCTCTTCAGCTATGACAAAAGGGTGGCATGGACATGATCTCCCAGAAAAAGCCCATGGTTACAAAGCTAAAGTGTGAGCAGGTCAGAGTTAAGTGTCTGCATCTCTTTGCAGGTCCCTGACACTCTTCATGTCATCTTCTGCAGGCCAACGTAGGTGATTGCTCCTTTTTGGCTTTGGTGAATCCTACTCAAACATGTCCAGCTCCCCCAGGATCTGCACAGGACTCAAATCAGGACTGGATAGGAAAACGTATGAAGTAAAACCCTGCAGCATCCGAGTCCTTTAACAGTCCTGCCTCTATATTTATCTGGGTAATGCATGTCACCAAGTAGCTCATTACTTTTTTGGCTGGTTAATGGAGAAGACCTGATCTGACCACTGTGGACAAGAGCTCTTTCTGCACTGATATTTCTTCTTCAACTGCAAAGAGGAGGTTGGGAAACAGAGCTACAGAAAACTATCAGGTTTTAGATAACCAATGGACATTTTTCCAAGCTCACAGTACCTCTTCATAGCCCAAGGAAAATAACAGTGAAAAATGTGTCCTTGTGATAGGGAAGAAATTTCTGTAATTGATTTGCTGTGACTCAAATGTCTGAGATAGAAGGAGAAAAATGAACTATCCTCATAACTGGACAAGTCAGAATATGCAGATAGTTTCTTATAAAAATGAAGATGAGGTTGATATATTTCACTCAGATACATTTTAATGAAGCTTTCATTTTTTTTTTAATAGAATACTAACTAAAAGATTATTTCTGGGTGAAACACTGAGATGTTACACCTTATTGTCTCAAAAAAGAAGCCTGAAAGTGAATATATTTTAGTAGGAATACCTGTACTGCACTTCTGCATCACTACAGTTTGATGACAGTGTAGGAGACTAAACCTGGCCTAAGTCTTTTCCATGGTTACAGCAGGGAATTCTCTTCTGCCCAAGCCTTGATCTCAGGACTGTGCGGGCTAAAGGCCAGTGCATCCGGGCTCCTTTGGCATCAGGGCTGCAGCAGAAACCATGTGGCATCTCACATGTTCACTTTGGGTACTGCATGTGCACAGCTCCAGCAGCTGAACAAACCCCAGGCATATTTAAAAAGGAGGGATGGGGCAGGGAGGGGAAAGCTTTGAAGTTTTGGGTTTTGGGTTGGTTTTTTTTTTTAATTTCAGGCAAAATAATTTAAGGTTTGGCATACAATTATTAGCTTTGCTTGCCTAGAGGAACAGTTTCAGGCAACTTGTAAGCTTGCTTCAAAGTTCTATGTTCTGTTCTTGCAAGCAATGCTTAAAGCAGCAAGACATGGCAGAGATGAATGACACCTATTTGGCTCCAGTGAATTTCATTGCCTTACTTTCACATTGCATTTGTGCCAGAAAAAGATTTTTGCATCTGAGATGAGGGCAGCTCCCTAAGCAGATTTTTACCTTGGGCAAATGACAAGCTGGATGTTACAAGCAGAGGAGGTTGTATAACTCAGCAGATCCTAAATCACAAAAGTCAGGTGGGAAAAGTCACTGGAACTTGTCCGTGCCACATAGACTAAAACACCTGATCACTTAGAAAGTTAACTAAAACATCCTAGTTAAGTAAAACATCCTAGGATTAAAAACCCACAGAGGCAGATAATAACTAAGACATTAGGTAATTCAGGAGAAGTTCCAGAATCTTGCAGGATCCCAAATAGCTGAACTGGCTGGAGCATAAATCTAAGCAGAAGACGTCTAGGAAATAAGAATGGGTACACTTCAGGAGGCCATTGAAGGGAGGGGGAAGGTTGGGGAGGGACTAGTTGGACCTTCTGTTGGACATGGCAGTATGAACATGTTTCCAGACAATGCAGCTCCCTGCCAGCCCTGATAGACCTCAGTGGAAAAATCTCCTGCCGCCCATTTTTCCGTATTTGCTCGTACAGTGGCTGCACCATCTGACCAGTAATTAACAACTGTGGATCAATGGTAAAAAGAATAGAGGGACCCCTGCTTTGAGAGCAAGGAAGAGGGGAAGGAGGAGAGGGGGATCTGAGCCTTTACAAGAGCAAGGATATCAATTTGTCTCCTAGCGTGCAAAAGTGGAGAGGAATGTAGGATTCAAGTCTGGGAGATATCTGTGCAACTTGGGAAATTAAAATGCAGAGTGACAGTGACATCCGGGCCCGTGGAAAGGAAGGAGCTTCTCCCACTTCAGAAATGTACCATTGCAGAGCAACTGGAGGGCTAGAGAAGAGACTGCAAGTTTCACACAGCCAGCCCTGCTGAGAACAGATGCCTCCTTCCAGCTCTAAGTTTCAAAGGCACTCGCTATGCTTCCCATGTTTTGCCCATGTATTTTGAGGATCAGGGAGGCATTCGGCCCCATTAACCTTTCAGTGGTATGAAAGCTGCAAAGCAAGAGGACAGCTGGAATTCTTCCTCCCCTACATGCTGTTGCTGACCTATGGCAAAGTCATCTGAATGCACTGGTGTGTGGAGACATGGCTAGGGCTGACCCATTTGGGGAAATTGCTGAGGATGCCTCCAGGAAGTAGATTTCTTTCTCCTACTCTCCGGTAGTACACTGGAACAGGTTTCCCGGAGAATTTCCCCTTGGAGGTGCATTTCTCTTTCCAGGCACTGTAAAAAGATCCTTGAAAATTTACTTACACTGTACATATCTCTCTTAGAAAACTAAAAACACTTCAGTTATTCCCTTCCTTTGTCATGCAAACGTACTTCCTCCCAGTACCTCACTTTTAGGTCTCTGTAGACCTGGTGGGAAACAAAGGGCCCAGAAGTATCACACCACCAACCTCCTGCTGATAGGTCATGACTTTGCCTCGCTCTGGGACGTTGCTCAGTTGGTGGCATGGTCAGACCTTGCAGCTCTGCCATACCATGGCAAACTCGACCTGGCCTAGGGCACTAAAGCCATGTCAAGCAATGAAGGGATATGGAGCAACACGGCTACACAGACAATGGAAAAAGGCCCCCAGACAGTTTTCCCTAACCACAACCCACTTGGGGCACTTGCACCAAGGGCTGCTCTTCTCTCACCACAACCCTTCTGGGGCATGAAATGACATGAGATAGGTCTGGCATTGTCTTTTTTTTTTTTTTTTTTTTTTTGTAAATCTTATTCTTGTCCGCAGTCCCTGAGAGAGCATTAGCACATTGCAATTGCTTTTCCCTACTCTTCTGTCATCTGTCAATGTTTCCATGACATGCTTGCCCTGAGGCCACCAGGGCCAGCTGCCAGCCCTGAGGGCATCTTCATCTGTCTACGCATAATAAGCAACGGAGAGGGGGTGTTTTCAGAGTATGAGACATTTGGATTTTATGGAGAAAGGCCGTGCTCAGAAAAATGTAGCATTAGGTCTGAACAGGTTGAAAATGCTCACAGAGAGCAGCATGAAGGCTGGGAAGAGCCTAGGTCATTATCTATGAGCCTGTCATCCTTGACCTCAAGAGAAAATGCTTTCCAGACCCAATGCTGCTCTTTATTCATGTCTCTGGTTCTTCTGGGATAAGGAAGAGGTGGATCCAAACCCTCACCGTCACAAAACAGACTGACAAGTGAGGCTGGACCATCAGTGTTCCAGGTGAGCGCTCCGTGGACTGGAGTGTTATGATAAAAGTGGGTAACATCCTAAACCACTGCAGGAGGAGAAAACCAAACCTGTTAGTCTGGATAAAATATGCTCCAAGGATACCTACCAAAACGTCTCTGGAGATCCATCAGCTCAGCAGACTCAGCAGTCCAGGTGGAATGAACTTGTCCCACAGGACAGCTATGGGCACATGCAGGAGCAGATCCAATCTTCTTGGGCAACAGAAATGAGGTACCTCCGGGGTGTATTTGTGTTCAGCATTAGACAGCAGCCCCAGCAGAGAGCTGGGGCATTTGGCAGCACAATGCTGGACTAATTTCTGCACATGTCATGCTTCAAGCTCCGAAACCTCATTTGAATCTATTCCCCAAATATGGATCTCTTCCAGGTCCTGCCCTGATGCTTTTCACTGGATGGTGATGTATCAGTGCATTTCTTGTCCTGCACACTTTCTGCATTCTATGGGAATTCACTACTGATATCACAAGCAAAAATAAGGCTAACCAAAAAAAGATCTGCTACAAGAAGCATTTTGGCTTTGTAGTTGCAAATATATGGCTGAAATGAGTAAATAAGGGGAATCTTCCAGCTGAGCTCTTCTCCCGTGTGCATGTGTGCTTGCATCTGCATTTTTACTTGAACAGTTGTCATCTTTGCTAAATATTTTACTATGTTCAAAAGCATAATTTTTAAAGGGCTGTCAACAGTAGGAAACAACACATGGGTTTTTATTCCTCTGATGAGCTAAGAATAATTTGCTTGTCAGATGCCACACCACTCATCTGATCATCTGGATCTGCAAATAGAGAGAAACCACATCCCATGTGCACAGAGAATCCCTGAGTCACCTCTCTATCTTCTGATTAATCTTCTCCATGCTTGAGCAGGGACAAGCTAGGGACCTTGGACTGCTCTGCTGTTCAAGGATTCATGCCATCAGGCATAGGTAGCTGAATATAAATCTTTGGAATATAACACTCTAGCAAAATGTTTATCAACTGCCACTACTGCTCCTACCCAAATGGTGCCTCAATAGACCGTGCTGCCATGGTGAATACCTCCTTTTCAAGCCCTGTTGAGGTCCAGGTGGATGGGACTCACACAAGCAGAGTAGTTGTGACCTTACACAGCCATGCTATTGTGAAGGTTGTGTCTGTCACAAGCACTGGCCCAGCATTGTAGTGGTTGATTAATATGGGCTGGTGTACTTAACACAAACTTCAGTCTCATCTCTTCACTTCTGCAGTAGTTCACCTCATCACAGGTATCTACTGCTCCTCAGACACCTATGGTGGCATTCCTCTCACCTAACTGTAAGCAACTGAAGTGTAGGTGTCCACCTAAGCTTGGTATCTGGACTTCTAGGGCACTTCAAGGGGTCAAGGGTATACAGCGATGGAATCAAAGCTGTAGGTTGCATGGTCCGTATGGACAGTGTGGTCAAGAGCACAGTCTCTTTAACGGCCACATATGGCTGGATGACTACAGTCCTTTGACTACTAGGGGACATAGAGTGTACACTTTTATTCTGAAGCCATGGGAGCTGAATCCTACTCTTAAAAGTCCACAGAGCCTACTTCTGGTGAGAGTCAGTTCTCCAATCCCCACAGTCCTGGCTGGGCCCAGCTAACTGGTGTCATGGGGGTTATGCTCATTAAGACAAAATAAGGGCTACATATGATCAAAGCCGGGTGCCAGCAGCAGTACAGCCACAAATGTTACCTTCTTTGCCATAAATGCCAAGGAAGTCAACTCCAGCATGAAGCCTTGAAGTCCCTTGCTACTCTGTGCTCCTTACCAATACCACTGCAATGCTCACAATCAGAAAACAGGGGGGACAGTATGGGCAATTCCCTGCCTTTAGCAGTACCCAGCTCCTGCCTCACACTGGTTGCTCTTGTTCTCTCCTCAGCTCCCACCAGAATTAGGAAAACTTGTCTCATTGATCCCGGTGGGCACTGGATGGGACCTAATGTGTGTGTATTCTTGCACTGCAGCTGGGTTTGTCCCCAGGCTGGTTGCATGTGGAACAGGCAGCACAATTTCTGTCTGTCTTTTGCAAATATTACTAATGGAAGGCATAGAGGGGCTTTGGGACTTCTCTGTCTGATGTGCATTGCATAAATGTCAGATGATTGTCAGAAGTACAACACTGAAGATCTACCTACAATTTACATTTTGCTCTTTTTCATCCTTGATGGTGGTAAGTAGCTGTCTGAACAAATCTAAGTTCATTCTCAGGATGTGTCCCAAGCCCCTTCCTTTGCTGGGGGTAACCAGCAAGTATGTGATTTTTAAGCAGATGAGTGTGATCCTTTCTGCTGGTGTCAGGGGGGGTTTGGATGGCAGGGAAGGGGAAACCCTGGGGTCTGTGCCCCCTTCTTGCACGCCTCCCTGCTTAGTTCCAGGGAAGCAGTTAGAAACCTGCCTCTCCCTTTCTCGGTCCCTTTCCCCGGGGGGCTCCCCTGGCTCCCTCCATCACCGGGAGGCTGCTGTGCTCCCCCTGTCAGCTTGCCCTCTCAGCCGGAGCTCGGGGAGCGCAGCAGCCAATCGGGCAGCCTGGGCATCCTTCATCAATCTCCCTAAGTGTCTTCAGGCTCTGGTAGGAACATCCACATCACTCCTTTTCTCTCCCTCTCTGCAATGACCTGAAGCTCCAGCTCTGCAAGCAGTGATCAGTCAGGCATAATGCAATGCAGGGCAGCCCGGAATAATCTGGTTGGCATCCAAGGATGTGTATTCACCGGGAGGCTAAGGAAGTGTGTGTCAGCATTTAGTTTCAGTCTAGCTGCACTTTTCCTGCAGCACAAAATCACAAAGTCTCCGTCTCCTTCTCTGGATTGGGACTGATTCTGCACTGGGATCCTCTGAAAAGACAAAGTTTTCCTCTTTTGTTATTGCTGTACCACCATAATCTACCAAGATGTGTGACTGCTTTCATCTAGTTCTTCCTAACTGGCCAGGATCTCCAGCCAGTGGTGGGCTTACATTTTCTATACTTTTCTGTATTCTGCTTCTGCTTTTCTGTGCTCTGTTAGCTGCGAATCAACCTCCCAGGCAAACCCTGCAGCTTCTAGGGTGTGGCTTTCTCTGATGCTGCATGAATCAGATAAGGAAAAATAGAGTTAAGAAAAGCCTGTCGTTGCCTCTTCTAAACTTTCCTCGGTGCCTGCGTTATGCTGAAGCTAAGCTTAAGGAAGCCTTTGACTTTGTAAACAGATTAAAATCGGCGGTGTCTAAATTAACTGTTTCGGGTTGCATGCCTTAATTCACATGCTTGCCCTTCTTTTCTCGTAGTGTTTAGGAAGCGACGAGCAGGATCCAGTGCATGACTCAATCTACCTGCCATTTACAACAGCTAAAAACCGCGCTGCGTCGTGTATGTTTGCAAATTCAGCGTGTCCTATGCTCTGTATTCAATCTGTTGGCTGAACAATACAGCACTCTGGAAGAAGGGCTTCCCCCCCCCCCCCCCCCCAACCCTGTGTTTCTCTACTGCAAAGCAGAAGGAAATGAGCAATTTAACCTCTTTTTTTTCGAAGGGGAAAATACACAGATTTTAATAGAAAATATTGCTGAGGCAGAACAGTGATGGCAGAAGGAAGGAGCCAAAAGAGTGATGAAAAAAAGGTTCTTAGCTGGCAGAAACGTATCAATAAATTACAGATCTGCTCTTTCGTTTATGCATAGATTAACCTGTTTTAAAATAAGCAACTAGTAGTCTTAAGGTTGTGCCTACAAAAATGCCAAGAATCTGAAATTTCTACAGTATCCTTTTTTTCCCCCTAGATTATACAAAATCTGTTTATCTACATCCTGCAATAAATCTTCTCACTATTTATTCTGGTAGAAGAAGTTATAATCTACAAAACACAGTCTGTAAACATTTTGGTAGTCCAAAAGTAGAGAGGACTTTGTCGGTAGGGGGGTGTTGCTTTTTGCGGTGTTTATTTTTTTTGGTCAAACATGCCTGATTATTTCTGCTTTTCTTTTGTAAATAGTTTAGGATTATGTTTTCCACAACAATGGAAAGTCAGAAATTGCCCATCAGACTTCCAGTCATACAAAGTAGCATCCTTATTGCTTAAGCTGCCTTGTTGAAATCAGGGAGACGACTCAAGGAATAAGTCACTTTTCTCCACCCAGCGAAAAGATATGCTCCAACCCTCTGCCGGTTACCTGGTGTTTAGATTGAGTAACTGATCTGGTGTAAGGTTATGGCAAATATTTTAAGACTACACCCAGACAGTCATTCAATATGATTTACTCAAAATAGACTTGTTATAAGTTTTGGAGGAAAGATTTTATTTTACAAATGTGACTTTTTCAGTAGTACCATTTTCTTAATTTTCGTCTGCTGGCACAGATGTACTTATTTAGCAAACAAACTAGTTTTGTGGCTCTTACGATTTACCACATCGGAGAGGTTGATGGGACTTCTAGGTGCTACCTGACAGAAGCAAAAAAAACCAAAACACCACCAGAGCACTCCACCCTCCAGGCTTTCCCTACTGATTAGCAAGATGGTTTGGGTGGATTTTTTTCTAAGGAAATCAAATCCTCCCATGTCACGAACATGGGTTGTTATGTCCCCTGGTACAAGTTTGCTGGTGGTGTGAAAGGATGCTGTGCTCCTCCATCAGTCAAGCTCAAGGGGAGCATCTCCTGTACTGGGTGATGCTACACCCAACCCGACCCCGGTACCTGGCCTGGGAGGTGCAGAGCAGGAATGGGGCCATGGCGTGGACAACAAGGTTCCTGCTGGGAAAGGAGGTGGCAGGGAGAGCCAGTTGCATGCGAAACTTGACAGGCGTGTGTTTTCCAAACAGTTATTGCTGATGTTTCTTGACAACGGGTTATCATCCTCAGAGGTCAGGGCGCGGCAGGGAAAAGCAGGGCTGTTTTTCTCAGACAGGTAAACTGGCTGGTCGCCCAGGGCATCTGATACGTGTTTGAGAAAGCCTGCCAAGTGCCAGAGAAAGAGAGGAGGAATATCAGCACAGTGATGAGACAGGCTCACCTGAACAAGGGTGGGGAAACCACACCATGAATCCCACATCAAGAAGCACATATTAAATCCCTTGTTTCCTCCACAGTGTGGAAGCAAGGCTTGTTAAAAATAGGCTTGTTTCGTAAGCTGCTGCCTCTGCTGGCTATATTCATCTGCCCTTGCTTTAGCTGATTGTCACGATGACATAGGTGAGAAACAGATAAACAGAAATTTGCCAGTTTTCTTTATTAGCCAGGCAAGCACAAGCATGCGCTCAGATCTGACATCTGGAGGGTGCCGGCAGCATTTTGCAGTTGTTGATGAGCACCAAGACAATGTTTACTATGGATAATTTTTTTGAGACAGAACAAGAAATAAGTAGAATGTCTGCATCATCAAACTGTGGCAATTGGCCAAATCCAAATATAAAGGTCTTTCTAACACCGAAGTTTTCTAAACCTATTCTTTTCCTTGTTTGGGGATTGATCCAAATCCCCCCAAACTAGTGGCAGTCTCTGAAATACCCTGTTCAGTCAGACACTGAGAAGGTTTGTATGGCCTCCTGGTTCCCACAGGGTTGGAACACAGGGTCAAAGCAAAACAGGTACGTTAAGACTTTGCTGAATGGACACGTGACCTGCAAAGTTGCTGCTCCTCAGGTGCCAGCTTCATCCTTGCACTGTGTGAGAACCACACACAAGTGGATTCCTGAGATCAGCCAGAGCTGAGAAAGTTCCTGGGCAGGACTCCCTTGCAAAAAAGGCTAAAAGCAGAGTGACATCCCTTCCCCTCTGTTCTTATACCTGCAATACCAAAGCCAGCAAGGGCTGGTTGTACATTCTGTCTTACGAGCTGCTGAATACAACCTACAAATCTTGAGGACCTAAAACAAAATGCCAGCTGAGCTGCATTTTTTCACAGAAATATTTTCTCAAGATGTTTGTCTGTGAGCTGCCACAGCATCTATTTCAGACGTGTTACAAGACAGAGATAAACAAAACCTGTAGGAGCCAGACTCCCAGCTTGGGCGAGGAACACCCTCCCCGACTCTCAGGAGAGGCTCTGACTGACATGCCAGCATATTTCATTTTCCTTCCTTTGACTTCTTTCAGCGAGTATAACATTATATTAAAGTGACACAAGCCGTTTTGGTTTCAGCAGATGCATCAGGGTGTCAAGCTCACTGCCCAGTAACGTCCCAAATATATGCTCCTTCTTCCCATGGTGACACCAAAATAACTGTGGTGCCAGCACAGATTGAAAGGGAAACTGATTCACCTGGCTCTGGCAGAGAGTTCCCTGCCAGCACCATGAATCAGGCTCAGTAAATTGCATCCCTCTGGCTTCTCTCTGTTCTCCCTCTCTCTAGAGTCATCACCCTCCCTCCAGAGTTTTTATTTCTGGTTATTAGTTTCACACTTCTGTTTCCAATGGGTACACATGGGCCCTCTGGTGACATATGAGCACCAAGTGGAAAAGAAACATCAGTGTGACAGAGTCCCACAGGCAACAAGGCTTTCTTTGTCCATCCACTGTGCAATAAAGTGTATTGCTGTTCTCCATCTCACTGCAAGAAATGAGGATGGTATGTACCCTTTAGAGGCATAGCACATTGTGTTTGCCACAGCTTCTGATTCATACAAGGAACGGACATACCCTCAGAGCAAACCAAAACCAGCTGAAAGATGTTGATTTTTATTTTTTTTCCTCTTTACTGCTGCATTTCTAAACTTCAAGAAGGAAGAAGAACGAACAAAGAGCTCAAGTGAGCTTTGTAAGAGCGCTCCTCCCTGAGCAATTTGCGCTTATGGTGCATCTGCCCAGCCGTTCGTGCACTGTCTGTTCCTGTTCAAGCCACTTTGGCTGCGACTACCTCTTTTTCGGGGCCCTTGTTACTGGGCGAGAGGTGGAGGAATGCAAAGCAAAGGCCAGGGAGAGCCCCCACCAGCGAGGGCCTCCGGGGCTGCTGCTATTGCTCCTCGCTCTGGTGCGGGCTGCCGCCGCCGGAGATAAATGACACCCCCGGTTCGACACGGGGACTCGCTGCCAAGACAAGCAATCGAACAAACAGCCAGGGCTGGTCTTGTCCCTGCAGAGGAGAGGCTGCAAAATAAGCCCAGAGCCGAGTGGTCCTGGAGCTGAGCTTGCAGCACACGTGGTCACCCAGTTCCCAGCGTCCTGTGCAGATGGGCCTTGTAATTCCTGGCAAGACAGTGCCACACACCCCTGTCCCAATCTCAGTTCTGTCTTCCCCAGTGCCTCTTTCCTGTAACGTCTGCCAGCGGGGCCACCATGGGGAACCTGAACCCACAAGGTGCCCAGGGCTGCATTATTGAGCAGTGGGACACCCCCATGGGTTTTTTGTTGGCAGGGAGGTTGTTTTCACCCTGGTCTGACTCAGAGTGCACCTTTTGGGGTGATGGGGCAGTGAGGAGGTGCAGGAGAGGGGATAATAAGGAGTTCCTAAGGCCAGTGCTACTATCAAGGAAAAGGCACATGGAGCTGCTCTTCTGCATAAGGGAGCTCCCTCCAGCCTGGCCCACCTCTGCTAGCATCCATTCACCTGAGGAAACGAAGGCCACCGATCAGACACAAAAGGAACAGCCATCTCTCAAGGATATTTCCCTGCCTCTACGTCAACGCAGACAATGACATCATTGTACTCAGTTGTGAGGCACAGAAGAGTTTGAAAATGCCCACAAGATCTTGATTTTTCTAGGCTTAACCCTATGTGCTTACTAGTAGGAGGTACTACTACTAAATAGTAGTATCTATGTACCAAAACTTACTGGCATAACATCTTCATTTTGTGCCAAAGTATCTTTGGGGCCACGGGGGTTGCACAAATGTAACCTTTCATTCCATTAGTTTGTCCCTCTACTAACCCTGCTGGCCCATGTGTCTGCACAGAGCAGCCAGGTCTGAGGTTACAGTAATTAGCCCTGGCTGTGCTTGCAGGGTTTTCTTTAGCACAGTTGCACCATTAAATTTCTATCAGTGTGAGTTCCTCTGTCAGAAGAGGCTGAAAAAAATATAAATCTGTCTAGTTGTTAAAGTCACTGTGGGAGAAATATTGGTAAGTTTATGCTAGTAAATTAATTGTAAGTTATAGCATGCATTTTTTTTTTGCTGCCTTCATAGAATACACAAGAGACAACAAACAGAACTGCCTCATCTGTCCTTTATTGCCACAGGACTTTCTATCTCACCTCAACACCAACTTTTTCTAATGAAACACACAGCTGGGACAGACAAGCAGATTAGCTCAGTAAGAGGCCATGATGCACACCTATGCACCAAGGAGAAAAGAGGAAACAGCCCTATCAACTTCACCCTTTTCTTAGAGCACAGTAGACAGAGGCACTACATAATCTGGGAAATTTTCCAAACTTGCCTTTTTTTTTTAAAAAAAAAAGTTCACAACACACAGCAGGAAGCAGAATGCTTTAAGGTACTGTGGCATCACACACTGTTCAGGTGAGGTGCTGTGGATGAATGTAGAACAGATCAGGTTCTCCACGCTTTTGTTTTCAAGGTCTGGCACTACCAAAGCAGTGCTCAGCCTGTGCTGATGATAAGCATTAGTAAATCCCTTTGGGACTCGGCAGTAGCACAAAATGGGGTACATCCACCCCAGGTTTCCAGGGAAGCCTGCTGCCATGAGCTGGAAGAGAAAATATGATAAACCCCAGTGAAACCAATGCTATATGGGGTGGTTTGTCCTTGAAAGTATTCAAGTTTCCTTGGTCGCTATTTTAAAAAAAAAAAAAAAAAAAAAAAAAAAAATCAAGAAAGGATTCTTCCATCAATCCCAAATGCAATACAGCTGTGCCATGGAAAAGTCTCAGCACTTCTACAGCTCCCGTATTCTCAGTGGGATTGATGTTCTGGTAGGACAGTGAGAAGAGATGGGGACTCTTCTGTTAACGTCTATCAGTGACTGTGAGCCAATAAAATCAATGGGGGTTTCATCACAAAGCCAGATTGGATTCTTGATATGTACCCTTGAGAATATTGCTGCCTTCTTAGCGCCTCACCCTGAAAATTATTACCCTTGTCTTTATTGGGCTCCTATATTTAATTAATGGCTGAAAAGCATCTGGAGAAGGTTGAAATAGGCAAGTTATGCAACTTAACTCCAAGTCTGATGATTAGTATCACCATTCCCAGACTACAGTCTCTCTTTGATATGGGGAACAACAGCAAGAAAGATGCTGACAATGGTGACATTGGTTTTGCCTCTAGCTTAATGAATGTGTAGTCATCTCATATCTCACAATCCAAATTACACCAGCAGATTTACTCTGGATTCACACTAGTGTAACTGGAAGAGGTAGTTGGACCACAAAAAGCTTTAGTAAATTGGGATTAAAGCAAGGAGTAGGAAAACAAAAAGGTATGAAAAAGGTGAGTCTCGGCAGCAAAGTGTGAAGGACCTGGATCTCAAGCTGTCACAAGCATAGAGCAAACAGTGATCTGGCCCAACAGTCAGAATTTCTGAGTCTCCAACAGCTGTTCTCTGTATTATAGGGAAGGGCAAACAACCTGATGAGAAGAGAGAAGCAGAGTTGGGCTCTGGTCCCTACACAGATGGGGATGGGAAGGAGAAAATATGAGATTTGGAGAACCATGCAGATCCTGCATCACCAGAAAGGCAGCAGTAGCCTTAAAGGGAGGATGAAGAAAACAGGCTAGGAAAGGTTTGTCATGAACAATTATGAAATTACATCAACCAATCTATAAACAGTCTCAGGGAGAAGCTAAATAACAAGACTTTTCTTGTCTCCCTCCCTTCCCCTCCATGTCCCCTCTTAATCCAGAGTGACCTTAGCAAAGCAGCATAGTTGGGCTCCACCTAATTCCATCTAAGGATAATTTACCTCCTCCCTACCCTGTTTCCAGTTCCTTGCTTGACTTGTGCCAAGTGTGTCTTTTATACTCTTATCTCTGTCCTGTGCCACAGCAGGAGTGAGCAGGGAAAAGACAAATGTTAACCTTTTCATTGATAAGCAGAACATGAGTGATATGAGAGGGAGCACAGTACCTTTACTTGGCCACTGAATTAGGCAAGAAGAGGAAAAGCTGTTATTTTGCATGTCACTGTCCTGAGTTACAAAGGGGAAAAAAAAAATCATAAAGGAGAATAGGCTCCTCATCACCATCAATCCTGCAATTTAACTGAACTTTAGCAAAATATTTGCTGGATTATGTAACAGAAGTGGATTACAACAGCCTACCACATGGCTGAAAACTGCAGTTTTAACCCGTGGACAGACTGTCCTGTGATAGGTAGAGATAAGAAACATCATAGGGTTGTAAGAATAGCCCAGCTCATACAAACCTCTAACATGTAGTTTGGGAATCCATCTGATAGAACTGCTCCAAATACATCAGACTGCTTCTCTTCCTAATCTTCTTGGCTAGGCTGTCTGTCTTTCTTCTCACCTCTTCTCCTGAGGAGTCTCAGAGCTGTTCCTCCCACTCCATAGATACCTCTTAGCTCAGGCTTCCTACCCTTTCTGACTGCAGAGGACCCCTCAGAGATGTTCCCTTGCAGCAAAGGAGCTTGTAGTGTCATCCTCTCTTTATATCCCAGGCACCCCTCCTGCAACTACAGGTGTTGTTAATTATCATAGAACGGTTCAGGTTGGAAGGGACTTTAAAGATCATCTAATTCTTACCCCCCTGCCATGAACATGGACACCTCCCACCAGACCAGGTTGATCAAAGCCCCATCTAACCTGGCCTTGAACACCTCCAGGGATGGGGCAGCCACAGCTTCTTTGGGCAATGTGTTCTAGTGCCTCACTACTTTCATAGTGAAGAATTTCTTCCTTATCTCTAACTCTACTGTCCTTCAGTTTAAAGCCATTACCCCTTGTCCTATCACAATGTGCCCTTATAAAAAGTCCCTCCCTGTTATCTTGAGTGATCTGTGCCAGGACTGAGAGCAAAGATAGAGTAGTTTTGGCAACAGGGCACTACAGAAGCCGAGGCAAAAACCCTACCATGGTTGTTTATCCCAAGATACCATGTCTTCTCCGATGTTGTTATGGGCATCAGCTGGATGAATCTGCCATAAGCAGAGTAGCACCTTCATTTTTCAGTATAGTTATAGCCCAGTCTTTAAAGTCTCCCTACATATGATCAGCTATTATTTGGGCAGCACTTAAAAACTGGAGAAGCTGAGTATTGTAGCTAATTAACTGAGGCAGAAAGACACAAAGAGTGTTTGAAACAGAAGAGAAAACAAACAAAGTCTTGGCAAGCATTCAAAGACAAGGCAGGCTGGCTGCAATTTGCCGCTCAACAAGCAGAGAAGCTCGTGAAGGCTCCCAGAAACATGGGGCAAAGGGAGTTGTCTTTGGGAAGACCCAGAGGAGAAGGGCTCACGTGGTGCGAGGCGGGGTCTGGAGCTGGAGCCACCCCATCTGCCCCACCCTGGGACCTGGGCCCATGAATGACCCAGAGCACCTCATTCATCACGGCAGGGACGGCTGTTAGCCAGGAGATCAGGACTGAGACCTGTCCACAACTTCCAGGTAGGAGCTCACTTCTTGCAGCACATCTCTTGTTGCCTTGCACTCCTTGCAGGTGTGCAGGAGGAGAGGCTCCTGGTGCTTTCATGAAGATCCAGTTTCTTCTTGCTCAGAGCACGTACCACACCAAGAGCTTCTCCATGTGTGTAAGATCTCTTCTCTCTCTTTTCCTCAGCTCCTGGCGTTTGAAAATCTTGCTCAATGTGTGCTAAGGTGATAAACTGTTTTTATTTGCCTTTTTCTGGTATTGCTGTCATGACAAACAGAGGACAGTAGGATACCCCTACCCTGACAGAGCAACCTACACGCTCCTGCGGACTGTATATTTACTTTCTTTACAAATGTCTGCAAAATAGAGAGTGGTAAGGAGCTTCTTGAAATGGTTATGAATCATTGAATTCAACTGGCACCCACCCAGGCCCCCAGATGGGAGAAGAGAAGCTTTTTCTAAGCCCTTCCCACATTCTTGTGCAAATAGAAGGGATGAATGATCACCATTCGCAATGCCAGACAGTTTTCTGGGCCAAATTCATACACAAGTCTAAGAAAGCCAAGGGGAACTGAAACTGGTGTAGCTCTCCCTTCCTTCCGCTTCTTGCAATGGCTATATTTCATATGTTCAAATCCTTCTGGGATTGCTTAGACTGACTTTGTATAATTATTTTCATCCTTGGATTAAACAGGCCAAATATGTAAGCTGGATCTCAGCTTGCTGAGATCTTATTTTACACTGTATTTGTGTCCCTCTGGCATGTACGTTACACAGCAGCAGATTGGATTTAAGTAGTTTTTTCAGAATAAAAGTCTGTCTTTGCTTGAGGGTATCAATTTTCTAGTAGTCCTTGCTGCAATATCTTGTACGGATGTGTCAAAGGATGATGTAAAAGTCCTAAACCAGGCATCTACCCACGCTGGCTCTTGGTGAACGGTGTCAGACACCCCTCCAGACTTAGAGCACGCACAGATTTCTCAGCCTAAGGTTAGGGGGAACGTGTGGCTGGGTACAAAAGCCTGTACCTGCACACTCATTTCTACCAGCTGCTCTTGTCTGTCATTGCTTCTGTTCACTGACGAGATGCACAGATCCACGGATGCACCTAAACCTGGGGGGCACGCCTATTTTCAGCTTAAATAGAGAATAATGCTGGTTGAATTGAAAGACAAAAGGATGCAAAGGCTGTGGGACCACCAGGAAGGAGCAGTGGCTTTGAAATCAGCTTTTAGTTGCCTTGTGAGATGACAGTTGGTATGGGAGGAAGGGTGGATTTTCAGTGTATCATGCTATGGGAGGCCCTGAGTCCATCCTACATGCAGTGGCGCAGTATTTATGCGTTATGAAACATTCAGTGTGTTCCATCTGCCATCAGGTCAGGGTCAACAGGTACAGTTAAAATGAAAAATAATATTTTTGATGTGCACCACCTTCCTTTCTGCTGGCAAAGTGACGCTTAAAAGCTTAAATCTTGTATGGTTGAAAATTATTTGCTGTGCAGCCAGACATTTCCAGGCTTTCCAAGGAAATAGCAATGGTTTTGAAAGCTACAGCTGTGAGTCCTCTGTATATTGGTCGCTTTTAACTTTTGCTGTGAGCATTTGGGGTCTAAAATGGGAATTGTGTTGTTTGCCCATCACTGGAGACACCTTGCCTAGAGATATCTTACCATCCAATTTCTGCATCTACTATTAATACATGTTCAATGTCTTCCTCTAGGCTCTTCCCTAGGAACATGTGTGCTAGAGGATTTGTGAAATGCAGTTGTGTTGAGCAGAAAATGCACAAGGGATAAATCCTAGCTACACACCTGAGAAAACTGCTTCCCAACAGACATACCTCTCCAAGATTTCCTTCCTCCTTGCTCCATGCAGTAAATTCCAGCTTCTTCTGCACTGCCGGCATCTGTCTCCAAGAGCTTGGGAAGCTTCCACCATGCTTTTTGTTCAGTCCAGGTCAAGATGTGCTCTCCTTGAACAAACCTTGACTAGGTCCAACCTGTACCTGAGCCTAATCCCAGTCCCTCCAGCAGGTATTTCAGTAAGGACTGCCCTAGTTTTTGCTGCTCTCTCCAGCTCTACAATCTGCAGGATTGGCCCCAAGCAAGGGCTGATATGCTGCCAAACCTTCCTGCCCCAAGAGGTGGATGTTCCTGGTAGGGACATGATCTGTCCAGAAATAGAATTTTTACAAGGGACACTGAACTAAGGTAGTTAAGAAGATCTTGCAGTGATTGGGAAGGGTGGGCTGCTTCAGGCTCCTGTCTGTCTCATGTTGACTTTATCAGGAAACCCAATGGTCTCACCATCCTGACTCTGGCATTGTTCTTCTGCTCTGACTACTGCCTGGACAGTCAGGTCTTCATAAAGTGACTGTTTCTTAAAATTCATGGGTAGTCTTGCTGGTAAGGCTTTAGGTAACATCTGGCATGACTTTTTCCTTTTTGCCGATGGCTGGATGATGTCTGTGTCCTTGAGCTGCTGATTCCCAAACCTGTTCTGGTTCACAGGCAGCCCAGGGGCTGCTCAGCAGTGCTGCTCTGTTAGAACTTGTTCCCTTCCTAACAGTCAAAAGCTCCCCCAGATTAAAAAAGTGTCAGCTAAGAAAATGAAAGATTAACGCTGCACCTGAAACTATTCTCCTTTCCAAGCTGGCCCTTAAGGTCTCACTAAGGCTTCTTTTCTGTCCAGTTACCCAGGACCAGTTCATCCTGCCCTTGCTCCTCTGTCTCACAACCCCTCGTCCTCCTGTCTCCAAGTTTACTGGAAAGTTACGTGAGCACTACAGAGTTCAAATAAATCTTCAAAGCTGTTGCTGGCATCTGCACTCTCCCTCCTTCCTCCAAATCAGTGGGGGGAATTAGATTTGCAGCTTGGTTGAGATTTAGGCATTTGTGAGGCTGTAAATAAAACATTGTTCAAACTTGTCTACGATATCCACAGTTGTCTGAATGTGCTGATTTTGCACGAGGCTCACCCAGCTGATTAAAAGTGAGTTGACTGCCCTGTCTCATACCTTCCTGGATAGCATGACTCACATGAGAAACCTCCTCGTGGGTTTCTAATAACTGTATTATGGGGTGTGCACATACACCATCTCTTTGATGGTCTCAGATTTTGTGAGATGTGGCTAGCTTTTTACAGAGACCACACATGATGTGATAATAAAAGCGACTAACTGGGCATTTTGGATGTTTCACCACTCCTTCCTTTTGCCAGTTTTAAAATTTCAGGTTGTTACTAGGGGACTTCACACTAGCTCCGAGGGCTTCTGATTTTCTGTGGTGCATGATCAGTTTGGAATTGGCAATGGTTCATGGGTCCTTCATTTCTCTCTGAAGGAAGGAATAAAGTTCAAACTCCAGGAGAGCAAATTCATTATTTTCCCTAGAGAAAAAAAAATCTGTTTCTCCTTGAGTGAGAATTTTATATCTGACTATAAACCCTTCCATTGGCTTTTTCCTGTTGAAATTTCACTGTTCAGGAGAGGGATGAGAGTGCCTTTTCTGCAAAGAGCAAGAGGGTACTTGGGAAAGGAGACTCTGTAGCCTTTCTAGTGTGGTTCTTTGGTAAAATGGACTATAGAAATCATGTAAAGCAGTGAAAGAATAGTCCTGGGCCATCCAGCATCACGGATGTGTTTCCAGAATTAGTCTTGGAGCTGAAAATGCTGAAATCAAGGCAAGTAGAAAGCTGTCTCTGACGGGATCATGCTGGAAATGCTGAGCACCTCGTGCTCTGTCCCTCCAGCTCCCTCTCACAGCTCAGCAGGAGGCAAGATGTTAATATTTCTTACCAAAATATGGTAAGAATTCATGTTTCTTACTAAAACCCTCCAATGAAAAAGGATCATAAAAGAGAGAGAATGAGAAACTCTCTAAACCCAGCTTAACTGAAGATGAGAGAAGGAGGGAACACGAGACAGTCAGATCAAATCTGGTTAATTGTTGTTGTTGTGGTGTTGTTTTTATGTGCTCGGCAAAATCTGCTCTGCCATTTTATCCCCCCGGTCGTGCACCTCCCTCTGCCATCAGTGAGAACTGAAAGGCACCTGGGGAAGCAGATTTGGCAAATAAAGTCTCACCCAGGGCGCATGTCCTGTTGTTACTCATGCGTTTTTCAGGGCTGAAGGACAAATATTGTTGTTAATGAGCTGAATTATTAGCCCCTGTGGCTGTACTTAATTCTGGAGAACTAGAGACCTACACCCAGTGAGGCCCATTTTCCACACAGCATGAATCACTTGCTCGCTGTTTTTTTTTGTGCTCGCTAGTTTCACATTTTAATTTTCCATTCCTCTGGCTTTCCTCATGCGGATGAATAATGGACCATTTATAATACATCAACAATATCAGAGCACACGATTATGGCTTCAGCCCGTGTAATCCCTTCAGATGGCTCGCAGAGCACAAGTGCCTGTCGTGCAAAGCCACATCCCATTTCCACAAAGAAAACCAAAGGGGATGCCAGCCTGGCAGCTTCTCCCCTTCAGCACTCGAAATAGCTCTCAGGAGCTGAGTCATGAAGTGGAGCCCGGAATAACCAGCAATTCCTTTAACCCAGGGACAATAATCAGCTGAGCTAACAATTACAGATGGAAATGGGCTTCAGGCAGTAGTTTATCATAAGACACGCTGAACCCTTCCATTGCTGTAAATACATGCCTGGGTAATCTTTGAATCCAACGGAATAAGGCTGTGTAATTGAGCTTTATTCTGAGCCTGCCCCTGCTGCATGGAGCTGTTGAGGACTCCAGTGGGTCACTGCAGAGGGTCCTCGGCAGCCCCGAGGGCTGAGACCAGGCTGTTTTCCCACAGCTCTGCAGGACCTGTGCTGCCTATGGGCACATTCAGCATCTTTATCTTTCATGGATACTGCTTTAAGGACAACACGCTTCTCTTCATGCATCAAAAAACCTTCATTAAGGACTAACAGCTCAGACTCAAGCATGTGGCAGATGCTAATTGCAGTTCTGCTCTTCTATTGCCTTATCACAACTTTTCCTCTGTCATTGATTTATTGCATATTTAGGAAAGGAATAGTTTCCTGAAACCAGGGGGTTTGAGTTTGGAAATCTGTAGGGTCAGTGCTGCTTAACTGAATCACTCTATAGGTAGTCAGCAGGAGAAGATGATGAATCGTGTCTATTTAGTGTGAAATGGGAAGCCTTCACAGAGCTGCTTGTGAGTTGTCACATGTGTTTGTTGCCTGAGTCACTTACATTACTCAGAAACACTGAGTGGGATGTGAGACTTTCCCAGGGCAGGAGGCTGGTCCATGCAGGATCCTGCAACTGCCAGTGGGGTTTGTTGGGAGGTCAGGACCATGTGAGCAGGAAGGATCACCTAAGTGACGCCATGAGGACTACAGGCATCTGTTTTAGTTTCGTGAGCAAAAATTTAGCAGCAGCTAAAAAATACATTTAAAAAAATCCTATTTAAAAATAATGTCTG
Organism: Scolopax mira; assembly: GCA_004320125.1. Taxonomy (NCBI): domain Eukaryota; kingdom Metazoa; phylum Chordata; class Aves; order Charadriiformes; family Scolopacidae; genus Scolopax; species Scolopax mira. The sequence goes on along the minus strand of BJBW01005170.1, from coordinate 15,236 downwards.
CATTACTCTTTTATCCATAGGGATACTAATTTTAAATAAGAAACTTTTAAGGGCATTTTTCCCCTTTTTTCAAAAAGAAAGGTGTTCAAACAAAGCTAACATAAAATTAAGCTGACCAAGCACGAGGTAGAAAACAGCAAAGTTACATCCCCTCTCTTCATTTTTTGCTGTTTTATATTTTCTCTGGTCAATCTAGGTACTTCTTGGGATTTTTTTAACTAATAACATAAATTTAGATAACTTCTTATTTGAAAAAAAAGATAAAGGAAAAGGTAAACTACAAGTACTGCTTGATATGGCTTCCCAAATACTTTCATGAACATTGTGGGAAAATCTTTAAAATTCACTTCTCCTATTCTCCAAATACTTCCAAAACCCCCTTTTTTAGGAAGAGGAAAACTAAAATATGTTTTTTTACAAGCAAAGGAAGACTGAAAACACAAGCACTCATGTGAGATAACAGGTTATGGAAGAGCAGGACTCGCTGCTGGCAGCTTTCAGCTTGCTGTGCTCCCACAGAAAGTGCTCTTCTCTGCTCCCAGACCCCTTTTCAACATCTGCAGCTTTTCTTTTCAGTCTGCGTTCACACTTTGCATCAGAAACTCACAGCACTTCTGCTGTCAAAATGCTGCAATATATGTATAATGTCTCCTCTTAAAAAAAAATACGTGAATTATTTGCTCTCATTTCATTGATTCTTATCTATAGGCAAATGCAGCCAGAACCAACACAGCACCGTGGGCTGTGCAAGACTGAACAGCAACTTTGTTTACCATTAGCATTATTATCAAATTAGGAGGAATTAATTAGTACACATTGGGTTTGTTCGTTCAACCAAGTGGTTGGCAGCTGGACTCAAAGACATCAGTGCAGTGATGGGGAAAGGTTTTTCTCAGTATGTCACCGGTACCAAAGCTCCTTCCTTCTCTCCACTTCACATGCAGATGCTACCTTGCTATGTAGTACTTCATCAGAATGTGAAGAAATCCCATTCATACTGATGAAGCTGATTTTCTCTGCCAGCAGCATCAAATGCAGTCTAGATTCATTTTCTGGATGTGTATTGAGGAGTCAGGGAGCTTCAGTGCTACCCATCAATGACATTTTACTCTTTTCTGGCACCAGCCGGCTGAAGGGCAATAAGAAGTATTTCTCACCCTAACTGAGGTCAGATCCTGGTGTTCCCTCTTGGGTTCAGAAGGATGAAGTCGGTAATGAAGCATTAAAGGGCTTCAGCTTGCTCCCGTTACAGTTGAAGGCATAACTCCTGCTGATTTCAGTGACAACAAATGAGATGAAAAGGCCTGAAACTACAAAGCACCCAGAGGGTGAGGTGCAAGTGCCAAGAACCTTAGTGCCCAAAGATTTCATTGCAGCTTTGAGGATGCTGAGAACTGCACAGGATGAAGCAAACATTGCACCACAAACACATTGTGGAAGGAGCAGTCTTTTTCTTACTCTCCCCTGGCTGCCATTTCTCACAGGTTTCCTTCCTGGGGCACCAGTGAGCCAGTTCAGCCGAGTAAGCAGACATGCAGAAGGCAGATAACTGTGCAGATTCTCTGATTTTATTTACCCTGTACTTCTGGCTTTTCCCTTTCCAAGGGAGGGCTTGCATTTAATAGGATGTAGGGCTTTGAGGTGAATTTTATGTCACTGTAAAATTAATTTCAGCTCTGTAAGGAAGCAGGAGACCTCACAGCCCCAGATGGAATTAACCAAACGCGTTTCCATCTCTCAGGGATGCTGTTGACGCAGCAGAAGCCAGTCCAGGCAGTGAATGGTATATTTAAAACAAGATCCTCTAACATTTGGATCCACCCCATCACTCGATTTAGCACATACTTGATACTGATCAAGTGACTCACTTCATTAAGAAATAAAACCCATGCTGTGTTGCCAACCTCTGACAGCAAACAGTGAGCCCCATTGTCATCTGCTGAGTCCCTTCTCTGTCCCAGCCCACACACCCCGAAGATGCGCACCGAGTCGCGGGCGCAGCAGCAGCACTGACCCTCTTTTTCCAAGGTGGTGTGTGCCAGCCTCGGGCACGTAGCAAACCCCTCTTGTGGGTGAAATACCTTCCTTTTAATCCCCAAGACTCCCTGCGTGCCTCTGCAATGGAGGGGCAAAACAGGGGGATCATTCCTGATCCGGAGGTAGACAGTGTATCAAGGAAAGAGGGAGCTGGTGCTTGGTTGTTCCCAGTTTGAAGGAGTTCCTCCCAGTTTTCCTTTTCACCTGGGCTGGACAGGAAACTGCTGGAGAGGGTACAGCAATGGACCACTCTTTTATCTGCTTCTCTTCAGCTAATGTGCTAATCAGTGCTTGTTCACTAAATGCCATGGAAACCCCAGGGCACATACTGAGATGATCATCATCTTTTTTTTTTTTTTTTTTTTTTTTTTTATGAACTGGTTTGAAGGCTTTTGGGGGGGAAAAAAAACAAAGACAAAGGAGGGTTCAGTGAGAATTGTTTCCACAGCTGGAAATAGTCTTTGTCCTAAGCCCTGACTACACAAGCCTCCACAAAAAGCAAAAGTGTATACCCCTCCATACAGTCACTGGTAAAAAGAAAAAGACCCACAAAAAAAATATCATAGTGAAGCCACCAAATTGTGTTTTGTTACAACAAGCGAAAACATTTGCTTTTTCTGAGCTACTACATGAAATGCTTATACTTTCCTTTTATCAGTGTTTGCTTTTTATATGAGATCTAGAAATCTCAGTGTCAAAATCCTTCAACTTGCAATTTGATAGATAAAAGTGCCTCAATCAAATACAACAAATGAATCCACAAAGATTTTTAAAAGTACTTTCTTTTTAGAAATATCCAGCTCAATAGATAGTCACTTGAAAATAGAGAACTTGTGAATGTTTTATTCACAGAAGGGCAGTTTTTAAGTTTTGTTTCCCTGGATTTCCAAACTAAAGAAAAATGACTGACTTGGTAATAACTAGAAGTACCAAAACTGTGGCAAGAAAAGAGCTTCAGGCAGCATAATGACATTGAGAAGCACAAATAATTTAGTTCAAATAACTAATTTTTCAGATAGCTGAGTACAATCAGGGTATTGGTAGTTAATTAACATCTATCTTTCCAGCTTGAAAAGATGCTTTTGTTCTCATGGTGTCAGCTGTTTCTCACTAATAGTTGCTTTCCAGACAGGCGTATGGTTCTGCTTTCCATCCAATATCATAGCTTTTGAAATAGTAAAATAATAAAGGTCCAGGGTCAGCCAGCTCCGGTTGAACAGGGAATTAAAAACAGCAGAGAGACAGGAATGAGATTGTTGGGGGCAACATGGAGTAAATATTAACTTTTAATTAAAGCCCTCCACAGCACGCAGCCCAGAGATGGATCTCTGCTGGCTGAGGAGGAGGACGTTGATGGTTGGGTGACCTGGAAGACCAAGGTGGCAAGGAGCTCTGCAGATGATGGCTCTGCTTTGATCTCCTCTGAACAAGCAAATATGCAGCTGATGGGACAGGGAGGCAGCAACTCCACGAAGACCATGATTTTCTGCAATTCCTGGCTAATTATAGCAATTTTCCCCCAGGTCCATGGCCACGGGTGCTTTGCCCCTTGGTTTGGCTGGCTTCTTTTTTTTCTGGTTTGTTCTGTCCAGGCTATTTTGGTTGCAGAAAGTCAATGCCAGTACTGTCAGGGCCAGTGGAAATGCATTTGGGGGACAAAGGAAGATGGAGCATATGCCCCAGGACAAAGTAAAAGAAACTATAGAGAGTGAATTAGTTTCCTTTTAATTCTCCTCCTGTTGGTGAAAGGATTGGTTTTGGAAATGTCTTATTTCGTTTCATTTCTAAATAATGCTTTCTCTGTTGTTGATGTTTTTTTTTATTTATGCTGGTTGCAGATCAGCATTTTTAGATTCCTTTTTTTTTTTTTTTAATCTGCAAGAATATTAACCACTAATGTGAAAAAAAAAAAAAAAAGGAATTTTTTAGGGTATTTAGGAATCCTGAAAGAGAATATTTGACCTTCTGAAAATACCCAGCTCTTCACTGGGTTTGTTTGGGCTATTTTCGCTTGGGTTTGGCTTTTACTGCTCCATCGCTGGATACCGTGGAGTTGACATTTGTTTATCTTCACAAAGGAGAAGCCTATTACTACACAAAATACCAGCAGGTTGCTGTCAGCGCAGCAAGGGGTGTTGGTAGAACCTACCAAGAGGAGGTAGACACTGGAGCCTCTTTTGGGTAAATTCTCAGATGAAAAGGTTATAAAGAGCACAAAACTAATCTATTTGGAGGACAGATTAGTAAGTTAACTTACAAGATACGTGAATGACACTCATTCACTTTTTTAGGGGGGGAATTCATCTAAATCCACTAACTTCAGAATGAGGTCTTTGAGTCCAACACCGAGGCTTCTTAAAAGAGGCAGTGATGAAAACTCATTTCCATACCTGGCTCTCTCTGTGTTTATGAGGTTATACGCCTACCTGCAGCTGGAAGAGTTTTATAAAAAAAAAGGTTGAAGCAAATCAATCAAATTAATGGTTTATGTATTGCAAAAGAGGAGAAATTCAGAGGAAGTTTGTGTGACTGGCTGACATACATTTTTAGTGCAAACTAAATGATTGCAAAATATATAAATATATACATTTCTGTGTCATAATAAAGTGTTGGAGTCATGGGAGACAAAGCATAGGAGATGTCTGTAAGTTGATGATGAATGTTGTATTTATCTTCCTGTAGGCTTGATCTGAGAGTTGGTGGCCAGATGTCCCCAGAGCCATCTGTTTATTCCTCTCGTTGCTAGTCCAACAATCAGTTCCATCTATTCCTCTACATCTTCTCTTCACACTGACCTTGGCATTCCCTTCCTTTTTCTTTCTTTTGTGGTTCCTTCTTGTGGAAGCCCATTTTTATTTAAACTGGAGGTTCTAAACTTACCGACTCCTTTCTGAATTGTGCTGATAAGTTCATTTTGCATAGCTGGTCTTCTCTGTCTCCATGTGGAAGTTTGTGGCCTCATATTTTTCCCCCAAATGTCTAAAGATTCCTAAATGCTAAAAAGGACAAAGAATAGAAACAATCACCCTTGCATCCTCTATAATAAACTATGGGAGTTTCTGTTTCAGAGCACACTTTACTATAATCTCAGTGAGCATTTGGTCTCTCTGTCTTCGGAACAAAGAAAACACAAGAAAATCCCCATTGTTTTTTGTCTCATTTCTCAATTACTAGTAAAGCAGCACACCCTTATGTGCAGACCTAACGTCAGTCCATTCACAGGTCAGGGTGTGAATAAGACTAATAAAAGAAAGCTTGTGCCATTTGATTGTGTGTTCTCAGCCTTACCTGTGAACTGAGTAAAGAAAACAAAGGTTTAATATATGGGGTTGGGAAAGGAGGTTAGAGGTGGGACAGAGAAACATGAGATACAATGGAAAGGCAGCAGAGCAGAGAGGAACTTTCAATATTGCCTCAGCGTAATTCAATGAGTTTCTCTTTTAATATTTAGATATCTATCAAGAAGAGTAAACACAAGGGCTACTTGCAGTATACCCAATGAATATGGGGCAACACCGAATCTCTGTTCTGCTGGAATCAGTTGGAGAACTGGAAATTATTCAGCTGGCAGCAGTTTTTTGAATAGCTCAACAAGCAGTTGATTTGATACCTATTTAAAAATAAACCAAATGAGCATTATGGATTCCTGTCAGTTAAATAATGTTAAAATAACTTGATAGCCACAGAATTCCACCATATTGGCTGACAAAAGGGGTGATTTTAGGCTTGAAGTGGTGCGGGGAGGAATCTCCAACACAAGAGCTGTGTTTGCTGGCGTTACAGCAGCAGGGCACTGCTCAGACCTTAGGGCTTACACGTTCAGTGCCAAGATGAAACTGGAAAAACACCAGTGACAATGAACATAGATTTCCCAATACCTTTCAACAGAATATTGTCATTTCTTACAGGTTTATGGAAACGCAGTTGGCTTTTCTCGATGTAGCCAGGGTTTTGTCTCGTGTGGGCTTTAAAAATTCTTAAAGGATTGAAACAACGCCCATTAATATATTCAGCAAAGACAGATGAAATAAAGCATTGAACAGTGATTGAGCACGCTTGCTGCTGTTACACAGCAGGTCTGTGTCCTGCTGCTTGCATTGCTGGCTCTGGAGGTTGGAGCCAGGTTTCAATATCCAAATGAGCCATCTCTGCATCAAACCACAGTGTCAGGTTGGGCTTCTTGTTTTGCATGTCTGTAGCTAAAAATATATGTTGTTTGTCGGAATGATGTTGAAAGATGGTTCAGAAGGGCTGGATAATGGTATAGTCCCAAGGACTGAGCACAGAGAGAGGGACAGCAGCAGAGCAAGCCAAAAAAATAGCTAACTATTAGAGATGCCTTTCCCAGCCATCGCAGTTTACTGCCTTTCCTGCTGCTGACCACACCTCAGGAGCCTTTATTGCTTCTGGTTGCCTCCATCCTTGGAGGTCTTGCTTGGAACATATCATGTTGAAAAATCTCATGTTCCCTGTGCTGACACGGTCTCAACACCTCATCTTCCTCCTTCACTCCTGCACCTCCCTACGTCAGCTACAGCAAACATATTTTTTTTCTTTCTTGATGTGGATGCCACACTCACAAGGAGAAAGAGTTTGTGTATGAACTGCATAGTGCCCCACATAACATTTGTATTAATTTCATATGAATATATAATGTATAATTATATGTATTAATTGTATCTAATTATTTTATATATCTACATAATATAGTTGCATAATAAAAATACACATTTTATAAGCCACTGTTCAGTTCATATGCAGACAAACTGTGTGTATTAATTAGATAAAATTACATATAGTATTTCTGAATTATGCTATATAGGTCATCTTATATAACTAGTATATAATTAGATAAAATAGTATGCATCAATTGCACAAAAATAATTATAGAATTGGCTTTAATATCCAGTTAAGATATCCTGTTAAGATCCAGTTTTCACAAATGCTTGTATTGAGTATGGAACAGAGGATGGAAGCAGAGCCATATGCTCAGTTTGCACTGTCAAATTTCCATATGCCCATTGTACAAATGGGTGCCCGTTCCCAAGCTGGGTCCAGAAACCCAACATCTACAGGATTTCAGGTACTGAAATGTATTCAGAGCCAACAGCGTGAAAATCCCCAGCACAACATCTGCCCCGACACAACGTGAAGGGGTTTTTCCTTCAGCTGGTTGGTTTTTACCTGTTCACATTACACTCTGGCATGTTGGCAAAGCCGTTGGAGGGATTGCAGGACATTCCCAGGGCTGCTTATGTGTTGTTTGCCTTTTGCCCCCTCTCTCATCTCCCGCCTCTTTGACAGCATGCAAACGAGCAGTCAAATACTTCTGTGAAACGAGGAAGCCCCGACTGAAATCTGTTGCTGTGATTATTTTTTTTAAAGCTTCAGGGAGGAGGAATGAGAGGATCAGTGGAATCCCTCGGGGAGGGAGGAATCAGCAGTATTACAAATTTCTTTCCTTTGCAGAGGGTGGAGAAATAGAAACAGGTGAGAGGAGGGGCTGGGAACTTTAATAGACCCTTTTATGTTGGCTCTAAGGGTTTTTCTCCGTGTGTTAGTATCAGGACACACTGCAAAGGCAGCATCCAAACACACAGGCTCTCCCAAACTGTGAGCCATGACGACGTTCAGTTTGGTGTAAGGTCTGCTAGCTCAGTGTTCAGGGTTGTTTTAGTTTTTTTCAGGAAGAATTAAACAGCTGACTAAAAATGACAAGGGAAAATGAACTTAGAGAGGACACTAGAACAGCCTTGAAACCCCTTTGAAGCACGCTGTTGTGACAGAGTGCATCCTGTGTGCGTGCGTATCCTCGCAGGAGAATTTACGAATACGTATAAATGTTAATTACCCACTTCTGTCCTGAAGCAAGTCTGGGAATGAATTTCAGGAAAAGAGATGTTTGTTTTGCACGGGCGCCCACATCCCATATACTTCCAGTCCCAAGGAAATTGCCCCGTATCTCCACCCTGCGTCCGCTCGTGCCTGTGGCTGTGGGCAGCAAGTAGGGAGATGCTTAGGGGAACCCATGGACCACCGTTCCTCTGTGTCCCCCAGCATGGAAAGTGTGACCAGCAGCCAGCCCAGGGTCTACCCTCTGCTCCCGCCCCAGCTGAAGCCGTACAGCTGTTGCCTCAGTAGAGAGAGGGATTGGATTTCACAGGCTGTGTAATCCGCCACGGCACTCCTTGGCTTGGGGAGAGCAACAAGCCTCACCCAGGGCTCAGCCATCCCCTTTCTGCCCGTAGAGGAACGCCCCGCTCGACATAGAAGGAAAATTGTTTGCTGAATATCTGCACAGCCCTCCTTCCAATTGCTGGAGAGAGAGGGGGAGTGTGAAAGAGAGAGAGTTTAAGGCAGGCTCTGCACGGGTGTTCTGGGCTATTTCAACTTCGGGGCAACTTTAGAGAACTTCAGTTATTTTTGGTAAGTTTGTTGGTTCTTTTTTTTTAAAACAAACCCCTTCTCTCTCTTTCTTTCTTTCTTTTTAGTCTCTGATGCAGATTGCTCAAGTTTGCAGTAGATGGTGGGCTTTTTAAATTGCAGAGAGATGTGGGCGTGTGTATTTCGTGTCCTTTGATACAGAAACTGGACATTCTGATTATAAAGACAGAGTGTTCCCAGCAGCTTTACTTGATAAGTGAAACCTGAAGGCGCTGCCTGTTAGATGATACCGCTGGGGAAAAGTATGGCCAGAACTTCAGCCAAGGTGTATCCTACCTTGGGATGGAGCTGGAGCAAAGCTTTGCCTCTTTCCTCTGTGTGGGAAGAAGCGAGACCGGGGATGAACGGATGTATTCAGCCTGCTAAAATGTTTCTGATCTGCAGTTTTTTTAATGCAGGGGTTTCAAGCTTGTGCACTTAAGCCTCCCAAAGCTTTCCTAGGGATGATGTCTCCCAGTTCTATACACACCCCTCCATTCAGTAATCTCTATTTCAGATCACGCACGTTGTTTTTCCTGCTTCCTCTGTATACATAAGCTGCCGTCGATCCCAAAGATAGGGAGACTCTCCCCTGTAGAGCAAAGAGCCATAGTCCTGGCTGTTGTGATGAACTGCAAGGTGCAAATTGCAATTTACTTACAGTGAAGTTGGTTTGCGATGAATAGGAGTTTTCTGTTATTTCTTTTCCCCATAGATATGTTTGGATTTTTATAGTATCTGCGCTTCTACAAGAGGAATTCTATTTATGTTGATATTATATCTCGATAGATACCATTTGCAATATATATCTCTATCATAATATACGGACTTGGCACTAGCATCTCTGTGGTATTTGAGTCTAAGATTAACTGTGAAGCTTTTAAAAACATAGATCCATAACCTTGTCAGTAGAAGCATGGCTCCTGTATGTATTCACTGCAAGGCTGCTGAGGACAGTTCACAAAACGCTAGGAAATGTTTCTGTCCCCCTGCCCAGGTTCTTTGCCCCATCCACATACCTCAATCTGCTTCTGAACACAGGGATATGGATGATCAGAAGTAGGATCTATATCTTTAGCCACCTGTGAGAATTCACCTGAAAGAATAAGTACATTTTCTTAAAGGTTTGACCTTTAAGAAAAGAGAAAAAACTTTACTCCCATGAGAAAATGACAAAAGTCTACCCTTCTACAACAAAAATAACCATCTTCTTTATGATTTATGAAAGAAGAGACACAAAAGTTAAAAGGTGACTCTTAAGAGATACAGTATTTAGCATACAATCACCTGTTCCATGGGCAAGGGAAAACTTGGGGGTTTTTTGCCTTGCTATATCTCTTATTATAATAAAGAAAAACTATAAGGAATTTTGCAGATCCAAACAAATTAGAGGAACAGCAGTTTACAACAGCCAATTTACTTCCAAAATCTATCCTAACATAGGTCAGAAGTCCAGCATGAAAAAAGTTTCTGATGTTTAACAGCCCGGGAAAGCATATCACCTCTCAGAATTTATTGGGTTTTATTAGCTAAGTTTAAAAACGATAAGTGTGGCTGTAACTTTTAATTGCAGTAACTCTATAACAATGGAGTTAACAATAACTCTTTAGCCATAAACTGAAGGCTATAAATCTGCTCGAGGCGCTCTGCAGTGCTGACATGTTCCGTGATGGCTGTAGCTTTTCTGTGGAAACATGTAGATTTGTTAGCTATAATTGCGTTTTACTATCTTTGGTGTGGCACTCTTGTAAAGTAAACTCTGCTATTAGATTACGAGGCTTGTGTAAATCTCCGACTGAAGTCGGTTTGACTCTAGTCAGTGCTCGTAAGCAATCCATCGAGGATGGGCTGCCTTCCAACCTCCTCTGCAGCGGGTGTTAGTGTCTCTTCAGCCAGACGGGGCAGTGGTAACTTCTGGCACTGATTCGCCAGGGGGTTGGAGAGGGCGCGTATTTTTCTGCTTTTAATTGTCTTGGACGCTCAATCTGTATTCACAACGATGAGGTCAACATGCTTCTATTCACTTTTGGCTGTTCTTGAAGCTCATCGCTGAGAGAAAATACAACAGTCTGTAATACATGGTCAGGGCAATGGCTATGATTGGAGTTAACCTCCTGTTGGCTTCAGGGGGTTCAGTGCCCCGTGCTCGGTAAGAGGCACTCTCCTCTGGGAAGCCACACCATGACCTTTAGAGCCACTTTATTTAACGTTGTCACTGCGAGTGGAAGCAAATGGGCAGAAACTTGAATGTAAGAAGTTTCACCTAAACATGGGGAGGAACTTCTTTACTTTGAGGGTGGCAGAGCACTGGAAGAGGCTGCCCAGGGATATGGTGGAGTCTCCTTCTCTGGGGACATTCCAAACCCGCCTGGACACATTCCTGTGCAACTTGCTCTGGGTGGACCTGCTCTGGCAGAGGGTTGGTCTAGATGATCTCCAGAGGACCCTTCCAACCCCATTTGATTCTGTGAGTACAACACACAGCATTGGGATCTTACTGAAGTATCATGTTTTCTGTGAAGCCACAGGAATGTATGTTTCCTTGGTTTGAATCTCCAAAGATACATAGAGATCTGGGGTTTGTTTTCTACTAGGGCAAAGAAGTCAGTTCATCCTATGCAAGTGTAAAACACTGAGGGATTTAAGCAAGATATTTTCCAGAGTTCCTCACATCAGGAGACCTAAATAATCAGAATATAAGGCACTGTACTTTAAAGGTTTGAAAGTTACTGGCTTATAGTCTGAGTAAATAGTTGAGTAAATAGATTCAATCTGGTTTTTACATCTATTTTTTTTTTGCATCCTGTAATGTCCCTTACATAATCAGGGAGCAGCAAAATATGCACTGGAAAAATCAAGGTTTCTACCTCTGGAGAAACATCTCCCTGTGTTTCTGGGCTCTGTGTTGCTGTCTCAATCCAAACCAGTCAGGCTGTAAAAGGCCTCAACGTTAGTCCTGCTCTGCACGAGGAGGGGACCTGGCCCTCTGCAGCAGCACAGGCAGATCCAGCAAGGGCGAGCTTTGCTTTCATGCAGTTTGATGCATTCCTGAGCCCCAGTGTGCCAAAAACCTGTTTTCCTCACAACATCATCTAACAACCACTACCTTTTCTGCTTCCCTTAGCTGTAACTTCTGATCTGCCTAGCAGGATTTTCCCTCCAGTGCTGCTCCACCACTGAGCAGTGTAGGGGATTCAGCTCCTGATGGAGCTTAGGGTTAGGTTAAAGCCTACACAGACTAGGTTGTCACCTCTCCACATGCAACAGAAATCAAGACAACACTCTTGTGACAAGAAAGATCCTTTGCATGACCTATAGCTGTGCCTAGCCCCGGTGCGGGAGGATTACAGCTGCACCTAGGAAAACTTGCTAAACCCACATATTTCCACATCTTACTCTGGATTTCAAAGGCAAGGCTGGAATTCATTATTTTGTGTTGGAAAATGAAACTTCAGGCTAGGAGAGGACCTTTCATGTACTAAGTGCTTCCTACCAATATGTTTACTTCCTGAAATAAGGGTATAGGCAGCCCAATATCTGGAAGTAACCGCTGACTTACTGCAAAGAATAGGTCTACAGTTTTCTGTCAGAGAAGGGGAACCCATGGGTTCACCATCAAAATCTGACCATACGTGTTGTCTGGAGTGACTGGAACAGGTCAAAATATTTTAAGGTTATTATGGCATGTAAGTAATAAATAATCCAAGGTAACTGATAGGGGACCCATCTGCTCCCATGGCATAGGGATGGCAGCTCTGCAGGGAGCGTGTCCCAGGCCACGGTAACAGCCCAGATCCCAGCGGAATTCCACGGAGCAGGAATGCGAGTGCCTGAAGAAGAGCAGGCACCGAGCCCACTTCATCTGCCCAATAAAGATAGCAGTGTCTTCAGAGGGCAAAGTTATCTGTTTTCAAAAAACACAAACAAGGAGATAAGGTTTATATGATTTCCAAGCCTGCTGATAAATGCTGGAGACTCTAAAGACATCGTAACTGTTCTTCACTGCTGGGCAAATGTTGTTTCTTCTCTGTAGTTAAGAGAACAAACACCACTTGATTTTGATAGCAGTGGGCCATGCCTGACATTTGCAGAGTCAGGGGAGCAGCTGTTATCCGTGCAGCCATCTGATTTTTAAATACCTTTCTACCTGCCCACTGACCTCTCAGCTCTCCATCCTTGAGAAGTAAGATGTTTGTGGCCTCAGACACCCAGCACTGAAAAGCAAAGACTTCAAGCTGCGTGTATGTCTTCCCGTTTCTACAAGTCCTAGATAAATAGTCTAATAAACTGCTATAATATCTTCTACCTTGCAGTGAATCTTGAAAGCTCGCACATTTAATTAGTCCAACCATCCCTCTTTTTCCCAAGCATCCCATCCTCTGTACCAGCCCTAGGAAGCTAATACCATTCAGCTTTCCACAGGTCACCTCTTCATTTACGTGCTGTGTGGTTTGCCCCAGCACCCAACCCTTTCACTGTCAGCCAGGCTTGACGCTCTACTTTTCCTGCAACCCAAGTACATGCAGGAACCTTTCTTTTCCTTGCCTCATGTCATTCTCATCATAATCCAAAGAACCAGGCCTAGCAGGATTACACAGAGAAATGAATTCCCAAACAGGAATAAGCATGAAGAAGAAACTTAAAGGACATGCATGCAGGAGTAAAAAAATTGGAGTTTGGTAGTGAATGGGATAATGACTTTTCTACACAGCAAGAACTGCTTTAACTGATGTTTGCATTATAGTTTGAAGGGGGAAAATGTCTAAGTGGGATTAGGCATTGTTATTTTGAAAACTAGTGAGAAATCAGCTTTTGGTGAACTTCAAAGAGGTTATAGCAACTCTATTCTATCTATAATCTATATCTATGATTATCGAATCAGATAAGCCTCCAAAAGGTTGGGTTGATTTTTTTTTGTTTGAAATGCATGCAGGTTTATTGGAAGGTATATGAGCTGAAGCTCAAAGGTCTGTGGTTTCTATTGCTGATATTTCCTGGTGTGAGCTGAACTTTCCCTATTCCTGATTTTCAAATCAGCCAAAAGCAAGTAGTTTACAAGAACATAAAAATGTCATTAAGCATTCCCCAAATATTTTAATATACGTCAGAGTTGATCTGATTTATGCTTTAGTGAAAGGTTGCATTGATTTTTATATGAACTGTGTCCTCGCACTCCTTAAGGTTGAATTTTTCACATAATGGGCTGGATTATGAGAAAAAAATTATTTGCCCAACAAATAGCTCAACAACTCAGTGCCTAATTACTGTATCTGGTTAGTCAGAGCGCATTTTGGAGGCAAACCGGGCATTTTCACATGAGAATGATTACATGTGGCATGTGTATACCTGGTGATGAATGGCTCCAAAGGCAATGATGAGTGCAGTTGTGATGCTGGTTTATTAATCAGGCATCCTATGAATGGACAGTGCTGGAGTGATTGTGGAGGGTAATCAGTTCCTAGGCTTTGCTATCAGGCTCTTCTTTTGGTGACCCAGATAATTGTTGACTATGTAAGAGGTGTAAACCAGACTTTTGAAAGTTTTTTTCACACACAGGTATTTATAAGGGGACGTTTCAGTGATTTACAGAGCTGGATGGAGGCAGGAACCCCACAGAACTGTTTGAAAGGAATACAGTTAGTAATGGCACTGTGATCTTACATCTATATTTGGATTATATATCCACCGTGGATTTAACAACTGCTTCAGTCAGTCTGAGAGGAATCTGTGAATGAAATGGTTTAGATAGAGATAGCAGAAGAAATCATACTTTCTTTTCAAAATTATCCTTCCTCAGAGATTAAAAAGAAGCTTTTGGATAACTGTACTGGGTTACACCAGGAAAGCTCATCTCGGAGATTAAGGCAATAATTACAGTGTATACATTGTATGCTTCACCAACCAACTATATAAACCTTGTTTATTCTAAATAAACCTTAAATCCCAGCGAATAAGCTTAGCACTTGCAGATAAGATCCAGAAGGACTGTAATCTCTCCTAAATATACCAGCGTGTTTCTTAGAAAGAAAAGAGGGCACTCGGTGTGTGTGACAACAAATCACCTCACTGATGGTGAGGACATCAGAGCAGCCATCAGGAGGATGGTCCGAGAAGCCCAAGCAAATTATTGACAGAACATTTTCCTTTGAGCTCTGCCCCATGTTTTCCTCTCCTCTCCCTTTCTCCCTTTTTTTTTTTTTTTTGCTGCCGTGGATAAACAGCCCAGTGCAGAATCACCCACATCCCAACCATGTGGCCAGCCCTCATCAACGGGGCTGATCCTGGAGACCTGGAGACTGGTTTCTCTTCCACTGATGATGAACACAGCAGGACTGGGAGCATCGGTGGGTGTGTGGAGGATGCATGGGGTATGCCTATTCAGAGACTATTGGAAAATACAACCTCCCAGACCATCAGGGTCTCAGCAGCTATAGTGGTAGTGCATACGTGGTTGGGAGAGCAGCAGTGTTTGGTCATTTCAGGGCCAGCAGACATAGCTACACGTGTAAGCAGCATTTACGTGTCGTACAGTCACTGCCTGGCAAGATGACGAGGACCTGGGTCAACCTACAGACTCTGGGGCACCTTGGCATACAAATGCAGAAACATCTCCCTCTCCTGATTTAAAAACTGATGCAATCATCTCTCTCTTTCAGCACAGGGCCACGGCTGGCCCAGGAGAGACAGCTGCACAGCCCAGCAGTAGGGAAGGCTGCAGTGGGCAGATGGCCAGGCAGATGGGTTGATGGTTGAGCAGGTGGAGTGTTTGCCTGCAG
>BJBW01005169.1:3104-60220 GCA_004320125.1 Scolopax mira | reverse complement strand
CAGGTGACCCAGAGCTGGGCAACCATCATCCTGGGAGCTTGATACTAGTTTTGTATATTTTTGTATATATTTCATTATTTTCTTATTAATGTGTTTTTTTTTTTTTTTTTATTAATATTTCATTAAAGCTGTTTCAGTTGTTTTTTTTCCCAACCCATAAGTGTCTCTCATCCTTCCCTTCTGGAAAGGAAAAGGGGCTCATAGAGAGCACCTGTTGTTCGTTTGGTGGCCAGCCCAGCCTAAACCATGACACTAGTCCAAGCATGTAATTTGTCTGTTTCTTTGTGTCATGTTCAAACCTCTCGGACTCTATTCTGACTGAGCTTGGTTTAAGCAGCTTGTTTGTGTTGTTTCATGTCAGTTAGCTGTTATCCATATTCCTTACTGTTAACAGTTTATTGAAGAGTGAGTTCTGAAACGCTGCCGTGGTCATTGATGAATGTGGGATCATGTATAAAATAAAGTTCTTCTCCATAGTGGGTGGGAGTGGCTGAACAGAGGAGTAGACCATTTTGGTAGCTACATGGATCAGTTCAGTTCCTTCAGCCCTGCACCCTGTTATGGACTGCAGATAGCTGTACGATTGGGATCATGAACGTAGGATGGGAGTAGGCAGAAGAGATTGACCAAACATCTGTTGCTAGCTGAGCTGCCAAAGATTTGGGGTTGATTTTAATGGAGTTCCTTAGCAGAGTCCAGGTGATAGGACCTTGTTCTTAGATCACTGAGGCAGTCTGCCTTCTGTCAATTGCTGTGAAACCAGATTAGGTGTTCTGTTTTGAAGATGTATTTTGTGTCTTCCCTCTTCTGCTCCACTGCCAGCAGTGTGTATTCCTTGAGTACTTTGAATCTGGGAGCTTTTTTTCCTTCTACCTCATCATGGAGAGGGCACAGAACACTTTTCATAAAAGGAGGGCATTGACTGTTGACCTGTGACAGAGGTTGCTGGGTCTCCATCAGAAAAGGTCCCCCTGTCACCTGGCTGTCCCTCCCAGCCAGGGAGGGAACAGCTGGCCTGGCTGGATGTATGTCTCTGTCTTTTCCATGTGCTTCTAGAACTGTTACTGTAGTTCTGTGCAACTTTTGTGGGGTTGCAAGTTTACATTTTAAAAATAACCACCTCCTTGACCAAATTCTACTTAGGATTTGCAACCAATGTTAGGTATCTCGGAGAACTTCCTCATTTCATAATTGTTACAAGAGTTTCAAGTTACTGATTTTGCAAAGAAAATACAACTTTATGGTAGGGAGAACATTTTCCTAGCTTCATAAGCAAGCAGTCTACATGTTATCTCTCTTGACTTTGACCCACGGTAAGCTTTGAGCCTGTTGTCTGATTTCAAGCAAACTTGATGAAGGAATTTAATCCCTCAATAGGGATGGAGAGTGTGTGACTACAAGAGTAACTGCAGCCTGATTTTGTCTCTAGCAATCACCAGGAAGGGAGGGAGAGGGAGCTGAATGACATCGGGAGCTGTAGTACTAGAAAATAAAACTAACTGAGGATTTTGTAGCTAGATACAGAAATTGTGGTTGCAACACTGTTAAAAGCCGGAATTTAATTTGGTCTGTTAATTCTTCTGGTCATGGAATTACTTATTTTTGAGATTTTTGAGTAAAATCACTGAAATTGTTCTATGTGCCACTTGGTGTATGGTGCTGCATAGTTAGTTCTGACTTGAGGCTATTATGTTTTTCACCATCTTGAATTTCTTTTATTTCCATTATCTATTTTGTCATTGATTTTCAGCAAAAAGAATACAGATTTTTCCAGGCTACATAATCTGATGTGTTCCCTGCTCTATAGTACTGCCCTTCTGTGTGCAATAAGCAATTATCTGTTGTCCAGAGATGCTTTTTTTTTTTGCAGCTGCCTTGTTGTGGAGCCTGTTACTCCAGCAATGCAGCTATACATGCATTTTGTCTATCAGAAACCATGTTCTGCAGCTGTTTTAGTGCTGTTAAGAACAATCAAACTTTACCTGAACATTGCTCGTGTCCATTTCCACCTGCAGTTGAAGAACTGTCTTCTGTTTAAAAGAAGATTGTATTTAACCATGCTGTTTATGCCTCTGGCAAATTACACAGCTCCGTTCATCATAAGCTAGAGCTATTTGGCTTTTCAGTAATATGGGAACTACTTCAAGGTGGTTTGTTTGTTTTAAACATTCATGTGGTTTAAGAGTGATTTTTTTTTTTTCAGGCTCTCATTATTATTCTGTCCTGATGCAGAAAGTGATTTCTCTCTCCCAAAATCCCAAAGGACAACTCGATATGTTCGAGGCATTTAAACTATATACTTTCTTGCCTTTCTAATATGATACACACAAAGGTTTTTATACATATCTTTTTGAAATGGTGGGAAAATCAAATATTTATTTATATGTTCAGCATACAATTCTTATTCGAGTGCTTGCATGGAGTAATATCTTGGTTGCATGACTAGTTCCAGAAGGTGCATGTACTTTATATATTAAATAAGGTGTTGCTAAATGGAAATACTTGGCCCAGGCAGGGTGTGCAGATGGGTCATATTTGTCCTGTCTTTTGCACCAGCAACAATTGGTGAATGTTTTTATTACTCCTACTACAAGTACCACTACTAGCAACAAATAATAACTTTCCTCATTCCACTGGCAAAATCGTTTACTGCTTGTCTTTCTTTTGAAGCAGTTTTTTGTCCGTGATTTTATAACTATCTGCTTGTGTTCCAGAATTTTATTTTTAAGAGGAAGAATAAACCTTATCATTAAAATAAAAGTAGCAGAAACTCTGCAGTTATTAAATAAGTAAGATTTTGAAAAATTAAGGAAAAAAAATATACAGTTGCTTTAAAATTCTGCTGTCATGTTTTTACCTTTCTGGCAAAACATCTTTCTCTTTTACTACTTTACTGTCGCCAAAAGTTTTGTTTTCTCCACTCATTATCACTGATGTTTTATGAATGACAGTATTTGTAGTGATGAGCTCTTACGATTTGATCATAAGTGTTGTGGTATTTCATTGTTTTAACTGTTAAAATTCATGATTCCTGGAGCCAGGTAATTGCATGAGAATCTCATCTCTTTTAAGAATGTTTATGCGTTTAATTATTTTAGTGCATCCAAAATGCAGAGGGTCAAAAATCTCATAATTTTTTTCTTCATTTGAAATCTCTGGTTGAAAGCAGATTTTACAAAAACCTTTTGAGGACCCTGGAGTATATTTCAGTCTTTGTGGTTGTAATTATATCACATTTAAGAGTAGACTCAGTAGCAAGGCTGTTTGTTAATCGTGTTCATTTTGGTGGCCTGGAGGGAGAAATTTAGAGCAGGATCTGTCGAATTTGCTGTTTAGATAGATGAGGCAGATACAGTCGGAGAAAGGTCACAACAAAGTGAACAAGCATCTTACCTGCTCATAATGCCGTAACTGTAGATTTTTGGGATGGTGACCAAAAAAACCGAGGAGGGGAAGATGACCCAGGAGGGTGTGCTAAATGGGAAAAGATGTTACAGTCAGTAGAAAAGCAGAGCGGTGATGGAATTGCACTACGATGAAGAGACTGGGGAGAAGATGAGCAGAAGTCACTAACCTCAGTTAGGCAGGAAAAAAGTGGTGTCAGAATGTACCTTCAGCTGTTTTTTCACATCTTTCTCTACTAGGTCTGGCTGGTTTTTTCTTCTGTTTTACTTGATGGTTAAGAGGGGCGAGGAATTTAAGATGTATCAGTGTTTGCATATGATGTGTGGGTTTGGATGGTGTTAGTCTCCCTTGACGGCCTCTGCTTAGAGGGACTGCTGGGTGGCGAGTGGTGTTTAAACATTGCCTATCTTCTTATTGTCACTGCCTTCTTCAAACCATTATTTGTATGAGTGACAAACTAGCTCCACCCTTTTGCCTTCTAACTGGCATTTCAGTTCTGTTGCTTTTTTTGATCTAACCATGTTCATTCTACTTCTGTTTACTCCCTGTGGCACTCTTCCTCTAACTGCAGTTCAGTGCTACCATGCTTGATATTCCCTGGCCAGCTGACAGCTCACTTATCTAATGCACGTGGAGCCTAACACTTTCATAGACAGGTACTACTTCTTGTCTGGGCTTCTGGTCAGTAGGGTTTTTCCCCAACCCATAATAATGAACATTACCCTGCATGTAGATCAACAGAAGTAATGGCTTCACAGAGGGGTATGGACTCTTCCTATTTAAATGGCTAACGTACAAACCTGACTAATGTTAGCATGTTTAGTTGTTTACTTGTTGCCTATTTTAGCAGAAATGTTAGTCAAGCATTTTTAGATCACGGATGGAGTTTCAGTTTGTGAATAAACAAAATACCACCAGTTCTACCAGCAAAGCTGAGTACTTTGTCCTCAGACTTGCTGACAATATTTTTTTGAAAATACACAAGCAATCCTTAGTTGCCAAAATTCCAGTTTTGGACAAACGTATGTTGTTCAGAAACATTTTACTTTAAAGTTAAAAAGTATTTTTCTGTTAGTAATGTTCAGTTCAGTTATATAGCCCAATACTTCATTCTTTGTCAACTTTTACGGTTAAAAGTAATAGCAGACTCAGTTGAAGGCAGGCATTTTAGCCAAAAGTTCTGCTACTGTTAATATTCGAGCAGTTTGTAATGCACAGAAATATTTGATTTATGACATGTTTTACAAAAACTTAGAACTGAATCAATCTGTGTTCCCTGAACTCTAGAATGTCAAATGACAAGAGCACTTTTATCAATCAAGGTTAGAATTTTGACACAGAAACTTTCTGCGTTACGTGTGATCTTGTTTGTCTTGATTAATTTTCTACTGCATATTTACGTGGTTACTAGAAAACAGAGGGTGGGGGAGAGAGAGATGCATATAATTGTTTTTGTAATTTTTTTTTCAGGTATTTTTAGCAGCAATGATGTAGCGGTATCATTTCCAAATGCAGTATCTGGCTCAGGATCTAGCACTCCCGTTTCCAGCTCTCATTTACCTCAGCAGGCTTCAGGCCACTTGCAGCAAGTGGGAGCTCTGTCACCTTCAACTGCGCCTTCTATAACTACTGTTGTTGCTGCAACTCAGGTAAACTATCCCAAGAGTTTTAAGATAGCAAACCGTGTAATTGACCTGCTTATTTTCCATGTGAAAAGAAACTGATTTGTTTGGGAAATAGATTAATAAACATTTTATTTGTTGTGAAAATGTTACAGTGGCTCGTAGTTCCCAATAATATTGCATGGTCCCATTTTTGTAGAGCACATAGATCTTAAAAAAATGATCTCTGTGTACGTGTGTGGTAACAACGAGCATGTTATGACTAGTGGCATAAATGCTGCTTACAGTTCATCAGTGCTCTAACCAATGTCTGTTATCAAAACAGTGTTTTAAGAAAGGATTTAAAAGAGGAAAACATGGAAAGTTTTGCATATTTCATGCAAAAATACTGGTATTAGTTAAAGAAGAGATTATTAGCTTGTGTTCTGTGCTGTGCCATAACTGAATTTAAATGCTGGTGTTCCTCACCAGGTGGGGATCCGTGGCAAAATGCCACTTGCTGCAAATGCAGATTTTTTTGCATCCTATTTCTGGTTTTTATGTGTCTTGAGCATAGCCTCATATAGGTTACACTGCTTAATTCAGTGAGGCTTTGTTAGCATAACAATGCATTTAACAATTGCAAGAGTATAGGAAAAAAGGCACACAGATGAGAAGGTACAGCTCACACAAATATTTCCTCCCAGTTTTCTATGAATTGCTCCTTTTGACCATGTGATTGTCAGTACAGCCTGTTTTCCATGTAACAGCAAATTATTATATCCCAAACTACTGTCTTCTCTCTCAGAAACTTGCCTTTAACTTATGCATGAATATTAATTTGTGCTCTGTTGTTGAGAAAAATCACTTTCTTGCATTTGCATTTTGGATAGTGTCTTACTTTTTCCCTGTTAAGCCAAGTCACAAGTTGCACCACTCCGAGGTCCTATGCTGAGTTATCTCAAAGATTTCCTTGTGTTTCATGATTCTAGCAGAACTGTTTGTCAACCTGTTGTGTTGTTGTGTGACAGTTTGCTGTATTGCTCTTTCTGACAAGTTATTCTTAGTGATTAATATATGTTCATAAAAAAAGTGATGACCTGGGTGCCTCAGCATCTCTTGGTATTGCACAGCAGGATTTTTTTTCTGCTTTCTCAGGAAATGGTGGTTGTTAGATTCAATGTTTTATTTTTTTTTTAAGCTTGACTTAGTAGATGTAGCGTTTTATAATAAAACCTTTGCTACTTTGGTCAAGATTGAGATTGAAATTGGTTGAAGCTGTCTGTTCTTTTTGATGACTTAAATGAGTGTAATTACCCACTAGTGTTGTGTGGCCATTTGTTTCTGGCATCTCTATGTTCAGAACACAGGATCAAACTCAGAAATGGAAGTAAGAGCTTTTGACTGGCTCTTCTTCCAGTCATTGGTTATTAAAGCCATCTTTCAGACTGTATTCCTTTTAAGAAAAAAATGCATTTAAGTATCTTGTCATCTCATTTCAATAGTATTTTTAGTGGGAGTGGAAACGGCATGTAGTGGTTTCTTTAAAAACCCTTTTATTTTAAACATTTGTAGCTCATTGACTCTTTGGTGCTGGTGTTGTAAGGTTCAGTAATGTATGATCTGTACATTATAGCAATCGCAGTTTATTTAGAAATCTTCAGGATTTATTCTTATTTTGGAAATTTAGTATGATCAAATTGTTACTTTTTTTTTCCATCTCTCATGTATCCGTGGTCTCTGTTCTCTTAGTAACTGTAATAAGCACATCTGTGAGGCAATTTCAAGCAATATTGCACATACTTGTCACTAACCTGTTTTACAGATACAATCCAAAAGATTATTTTCTCTTTCTTAGGACAGAGAGAAAAATGTTTTTTGCTAGTGGATTCTTCTTTCTTTTTTTAAGCTGTTTTTTTTCCTCTGCAGCTTCTGTTTTATTTTCTTCCTAAATTCCCATCTTAGGGAAGAGAAAAGTGCTGTGTTTCCTTTGCCACAGAAGCACTAATAAAGGGAAGGAAAAGGACAAGAAGTGTCTGTAGCAGCAACTCTTATGGCTTGCACAGAGCCAGGGAAACTGAACCGTTGCTGTTTAGTTACTCTTTTTAGCCCAGGATTTATTTGTTATGGCAGGATAGATAGGTCCACTTCAACATCGTGTAATGAACTATTGCCTCCCTGGTGGAGATGTGATAATTGGGAAGGTGCTGCTACTCAGTTGCAATTCTAAGTGAAATAAGTTTGCTTTAATCACTTCCATTATCCCTTCTTAAGTTCGTTTGCCTTTACTCCCCTTAGGAGCAGAAGGAAAACAGCAGGGTTTTCTTTAGCATTCATATAGTGGTGGTTATCCTCCTTTGTCTGATCCAGCTTTTAGAGGGAGATAAGGCTTTTTTTTTTTTTTTTCAATAGGTTTGGAGTTATTTGCTAACAATAGAGGAATGTAAAACCTCAGGAATCCTGAGATCTTTTCAGATTCTGAATGTAGGGCACCTGATGTTTCAGATGTTTCTGTCCCATGGTTTTTATTTTCTCACTTTCTGAATTAGTCTAGTCCCTAATTTTGGATCTCTATAGTCCCCTGCTCTTTCTCCACATCAGTAGTTTACACTATTTTTGGCTCCCTGTTTTAGTGGTTTTTCTATGTCATCATTGAGTTTGCTCATCGTTTTGCGTGTTATCAAGGGAACCTTCTCTTCCTTTCTCTTTTCTATTCTGGCACCCATGGGAAAATAAGTGAAAATTCAGGAAAAAAGGGCTCTATTCTTAGTTCTTATCCCTATCAACAGAGAAGCAGTTTTGGGAGCAGTCTTATTTTTACCTTTCAGAATAGGGGTGGAATTGAGGGAATTTAAGAGTACATTTTTAATAAGTCATTTTTGCTGAAAATTCAAGTCGAAAGTGGTTTTTTGAAAGTCTTCAGAAGGGGGATTTGGGCATTTTCATAAAATTCAGTATTGCTGCCAAGTTTGCAGCTGTAGCCTCAAATTACCTGTCACGTTCTCAAAGTCAGTATGGCCAAGGAAGGGACTCCTTTATCCATTTGTTTCCCAGATTTGCTCAGAGAAACATACACACCCCCTCTTTTTTTTTTTTTTTAAGTTATATATTTGTCTCAAAGTAAACATGATGAAGGGAGGAAAGTGTTGGGTTAAGCTTCTAGAGTTTGCTAGAGCTGGGCAGGTGAAAGTGTAAGGGAAGTTTCTGGGCCATCCTCTCTGTGGGTACTCTAGAAAATGGCAGGTCTATTAGCTGGCAGTATTAAATGAACTTTTCTTTGGAAAGTAGAATGAATACATGAAAAAAGACAATTGCCCTCAGTTCTAAGACAAGGGGATGTGACAGATGTGACAGTCTCAGACTTAAAGTAGCCTGCACTAGGTGGTTGGTTGCCTAAGGAAGCTCCTTGCTTTGCTCCCGAAGGTACACATCACAACCACGTGTAATGGCTGAAGTTAAGAACTTGGTGTAATACTCTTGCAGACACCCTTGGATCATAATATCATAAGACTTAAAACTAGAGAGTTTGAAATTATCTCAACAAACTTATTTAAAGTAATCCTTTCTTGTAATGCAAAGGAACTTATCCTAATTATGGTAAATTACATTGGACTTGTAATCAGAGATGATTTCCATAACTTAGGAAGAGCCTTAAGCACTTTTTACATTTTTCCAGACTACTTTCTGGTGAAACCTCTCACCACTTAGATAGCAGTCATTTAGGCAAAGCATAAACAGTGCCTATAATGTTAATATATTAATAAATTTATCCAAAATACGGTCATCGTGACATCAGGTTTACCAGTCTTTTCCTTTTCCTTATATTAATTTGTTTGATGTAACCTAATGAGTTAAGTGATCTTTCCTGCAGATAAACAGTGTGTTTTCTAAGTTTTATTAGTTAATCTTTTAAAGTTCAATTTATACTTTCCAATACAGCATGTGGTGTGTTGGTGGATGGGGTTTTTTTGTTTGATTGTGGGTTTTTTTTTTGTTTTGTTTTTGGATTTTTAGGATCCAAGATAAAAGTAGGAGGTTTTACAAATTTGTCTTCAGTTTGGTTGTATTTTCTGCATTTATATTACCTCTAATATGAGTGGTAATTAAAAAGAGGATAATAAAACATCTGGAGGTAACAATATTGCATGGTTTAAGCAGCATCTTCCAGAAAAAGGAAATAATGTCCTTACTGCGGTACCAGAATTCTCTATTCAATAGAAACTGTGGATACTGAAAACCAATTAACATATTTTATGTGGTTACCAAAACATCTCTCGATGCTAAGATCTCTCTAAAGAGGCTTCCTACCCACTGAGTCAAAGGTAAAATATCAATATGGATCGCAGACTCTTTAGATGCTGAAATTGCTCTGTCCTTAACTCATAACTTAAGAAAAAGATCAACAAAGAAAAGGCAGCACATCCAGAACAAAAAGAAATCATTCTTAATAGAATATGTTTCTCATCCTTGGGACTCATTGCCACAGGAAATTGCCAGCACAGTAGATTTAGAAAGTGCTGAGCTAACTGCATCATCCCTCAGCATGTTGTAGAGATAGAGGGGTTTGGGATTGTGCTGTAAGATGTCAGTGCAAAATGGTGACTTTCCTTCCAAAACCACTGAACTGGATTTGTGTCACAGCCACTTAAATTTAAGAGTCTTGTAAAAATTGTAAAATTAAAAATGTGAAAGACTCTGCTACTAGAGGTTTTTGCATCTACATTGTCTTGTTTGTCACTTAAAAACTGTTTTAATTCCTTGTTACTTCTAGGCAATATGGGTAAAAATCTAATTTTCTTTTCATTCAGTCTAACTGAGGATTTTTGGGGTGGGGGTGGAGGAGAGCAGCAAGGAGGAAGAATTTACAGCCAGAGGGAAAATTCCTTCTAACATGTGACTCAACTAGAAGAACAAAGGAATCATAGTTGCAAGTAATCTAGTATTTAGCCCAATTAAAATCTTTACTGTTTGTATTTTTCTCTTTCTTCGGTGAGATTGTCTTCAGGTAGAGTTAAGCACCGTACAGGTATTCTGCAGGGCGGGTGCAGGATTTTGCACAGCTGAGACAACTGCATCAGTGCTTCAGTCTAGCAATAAATGTTTTCTGCCTTCAAGCTGAAGCTTATTTAGCTTGGCTTATCTGGTGCTGCTGTAGCAACCATCAGTCTCCAGGCAACTGAGGCACATTGACCTCTTCGTTGAACTGAGTGTAGCACTACTTCAATTTAGCTGCCTGAGACAATAGTAATGGTGTTGAATGTGAAAAATGTGAAATTTTCTAGTCTGTATGCAACGGAAAGAATAAATACAAGTATTTAGGTGAAACCGGATGTTTAGGTTTGACTTGAAACAGATTTCAAGTTTACCTGGTGTATGCTTTGTTACAAGCTTTAAAGTTCGTGGCTGAGGCAGTGTCCTCATAGGCCTCACATAAAATGTTGAGAATCTTGCAAGCATTTTTATACAGTAGCAATTGTGCTACCGTAGGTCTTTGTTTCACCATTTAAATAGCAAAGACTATTGAGGTTTATTTAGGAAGTTAAAATGTCAGTGTCTGTAAGTGGTTGATTCTTTATTATTACTATTTTTGAAATTATAGATGATCTCGAAAGTAGTTATGTTTCTCTCACATCCATTATTTGCCATATTATGAATGTCTGATTTTCTTTGGAATACTCATGAGAAGAAAACAGATTACTATAAGGGTATACTGGGTTTGTTTCCTAATCAAGTCATTCTTTCTGCTAGTCAATATGAGAGTGAAATTGTGATTTCTGATAGTGTTAGTGTTCTTAAGGAAAACAGATTCTTGGGCAAGATATTGCTTCCATTATCTATGTAGAGCACATACAGGTTAAGTGCTATGAAGACAGAGGTAGATGGAGAGGATGGAGGAACAAACTTGAGTTAAAAGGGATTTGTGTTGAAATGATAGCTCTGCTTTCAGTTCGGTTGTGGGGGAGGTGGAAAAATCCCACATCTTACCTCTGTAAAGCCTCCTTTTTAAAAAACAAAAGCAATCAAACAAAGAAGACTTCTTAATGAGGTAGCATTCTAGTAAGTTTTTGTCCAAGTCTTGTTTTGTGTCTAGTTTGTAAATAAATAGATTTTGACTGGGTAGCATGGAAGAGATGAGTGAACTGGTAGTGCAGTTGAGGTTATAGCTTTTTCACATTATTGGAAGATAGGCCTTCTGCCCGTGTGGTTTTTAATGACTCGGTGTGCCCTTGTTGTACAGTGGGCAGAGGTATAAATTAGTTTCTGTAGGTGTGCCATTAATTTTTCATTTTGCCTTTCAAATCCCACTGTGTTTCCCAGTTGCATTCATTCATGCCCTTCTTGGAAAATATTTGAGTACTGCTGTTCAAAGGTTGGATGGTTTCATTTAATTGAAGGATTTATTTGTACATTTAATCAAAACAATTGCTTCTCAAAGACAGTATTTGATTATTTGCTTGTTCATAAGCAAGAGTCTTCATTACAGCTGGAAGTTTGAGGTATTTATTTTTGCTCGCAACATAAAAAGTACTAATGATGTAAATAATGTATCCATAAGATGGTTTTACATGTCATGTGTACAGTTTTCTGACAGATTTTAATTATAATAATTTTTACATTTGTACTTAATGCTCTTTTTTATTGAAGAGTTGCTCTTTTTCTTTTAAGATCTCACAAACCATTTTTCTGGTTTCATTTTAACTTTTCCAACCTCCGAATTAAGCTTTTCAGTTAATTCTTTTATTTCAGCAGTTGGTGAAAACATTTATTGTAAAACTGCACCTTGATTATCCGTTTTTTTAAAAAAAAACCAACACCCAAACTTACAGGACTTCAAAGTGCTTGGATGGTAATGGTGGTGGTATGGGATGGATTGTCTTTTCAGTCCCAGTATTGCTTTCATAGAATGAATGAGTAAAAGACTACAATGGAAGTTTGGGGTTGATTCACATTTATGATGTATGGATGATAGCAGGTCAGGTGAGGTTAGCTGTGAAAAGTACACTTCCTGCTTTCGGTCATCAGTAGAGCTATCGGCTGGTTTAGGCAAGAAGTCAATATAGTTGGTGAGAAAATGAATTATATTCAATTTATAACTCTGAAAGCCAAAATGCAAATTTAAAAGTAAAGTATCGGTTTAGTTAAAATGTATAAATAGTGTTAGTCATGCAGTATTTTAAGATTATTTTGTGTTGTGGAAGTTGTTTTAAAAAGTCTTATGATAATTTTTAGAAGAAATTGCAACAGTATTTTATTAAGAATTTTGAGTGTTGTTCTTAATTCCACCTGTATTACTTGGCATACAGGAAAACAGACAGGAAAAATGGAAATGTTTTTCATTGGAAACAAGATTTGTAAGTGAATTCTGTATTTGTTGTGAAATTATTCAAGAGTTGAGTTGCAGCAAGTGATGTGTGAAAAGCTGTTGATGTGGCAGAACTTCCTCTTGGGCTTCTTAGAAATGTGGTTGTATTGCTGCAGTTCAGTGCAGTCTGAGCACCCTTCTGTGGGGGGGTATTGCTATCCCAGATGAAGTCCTACCAGAATCTAGAGAAGGCAGGTAATGATGGGTAGCAGTGGTTCCCCAGCATCCCTAAATGAAGTTAAAGATGGTACCAGAAATCCTGAAAGAATAACAGGAAGCAATAGCACGTTCTTTCCGTTGTACACAACGTCCAGGAAAAGCCAACGGTTATGTGCTCCCCATAGTGTAACTGCCCTTGGAAATTCTAAGGAGGAAAAGTCACTTTTTTTTAACTTGTCCAGGTTAAACTGGGAAACTTAAGACTAGGTTGCTCCTGTCACTTGAATAGGCAGCTCTTTTTACTTCTCAAGAAAAGCAATATATTATTATCAACTTTTTATTATCATTATGCACATTGAGTTAATTTGTTTGAATATCTAAGCTCTTTCAACTGCAATGCAGGTTTTAATTTTGAAACTGTTTTTTTCAGTAGAACATTGTTCAGATAAACATTGCTTGCCGTTGACCAAAATACATCAGCTAAAGGTGACTTCTTGATGAAGTAAGCTGATACTAATATTTGTTTTAGTGCTTGAATTTCCTTCCATATTTCATGAACCTAGAAAGGATTAGTAACATCTTCTCAGAAGTGTAGCTTGCAGAAAATTTTGCTTTAGACTTCATATGCATCGATTTTTAATTTTTTTTTAATTTTTATACTATTTTCAGTACTAGTTGGCCATAATAAGTAGTTGCTGGTGCTATCCAGAGCTCTTGATTTCTTTAGTTTGTGGTACTGGAAACAAGGGGTATTGTGCTTTCTATCCCAGCATCGTGCTGTAATGAAGAACCTAGTATGATTGGTAAGTGGTATGACCCCAACCACACCAATTTGGTACTGGGACTTGAAGGGATATAGACAGTGCAGGAACAATGATATGTTTTTATTTAAAACAAGAAATTAAAATAACCTTTGAAATTGTAGTTGACAAATAGATATTGGCTGGAGTAGGTAATTCGGTGACCTGTCACTAATTGTAAAATATCATCGTAATAGAATGCAAACCTACAATATAGCAATGACTATTTTTAAAGCAGAGAGGAAAAAGGATGTTGATTGGATATAAACTGATGAAGAAGCTGTCTCGGAATTGGTTGTTCCAGCCATCCTCGTTGTCCTATCACAAAAGGAGGAGAGTTCAGTAATGGTTTAACTACAATTAAATCCCTCCCCTTTCTTTATGGAAACTCAAGTGTAGGCATTTCAGCATTAGCCTAAACAATGGTTTTGAATATGTTAAGCCCTTAACAATTAGGGAGCAGTTTGGGGCATTGAATAATGTGGAATGATGCAATTGAACCTGACAGCTTCAACAGTCAGCCTGCTCATGGGACCCGAAAGTTGTTCACACTTGGTTTCATCTCTCATCACACGCTGAGTATTAAAACCTTACTGGTGTGGAGCTGACACAGAAACGAGGCCTGTTATCAGAAAATATTTCATAGCATAAAACTTGAAAGGAACAGGGGAATAGGCACGCTCAAAGGTTCTCAAATTTTTGAGACCTAATGTAATTGCATACAGTGAAGTATTATCTCATTTTTCCCCTCATAGGTTTTTTTTTTTTGCTTAAAGAACATGTAACTTTTGAAATGAAGCAACTGTTTCCCCTGGAAATTTAAGTAAATGTCCATTGGATGCAAGTAGTTGCCAACTTGGGGAACTTTATAGTCATACTGTTACAGTAAAATACCGTTTTGGAGTGATGCAAATATAAAAGTACTCTAAATATTTAAGGGGATATTTATGTATAGGAGTTAAATCTAGTTAACTTGCAAGCCTCCTTCTTTAATTAGAAGAATATACTTGCACTTTCTGTATTGCTATAGAGAAGGTGTTTTTAAACATCAATCAAACATCAATCATTTATTCTTATTGCACTCGGGCACTGTGAACTGTGGTGGATCTTCCTTCTGTGCTGCTCTGCTGCTTATTGCTTTCCTGATTTATTGAACATGCCATAAATGAAAGCAGTGTATTATATACCTCTGGATGGGCTTAAGTCCTTCTGCTAAAATCTTTTCAGGAACATTTTGCTACCTTTTCAAAATAAATACTTAGGAGTCACTTTATTTTATTAGTTCATACATTTTGGTCATGTTTTGTGTTGGTTATTTAAATAGAATCAGTTGAAAAAAAGAATACTACAGCTTTAAAAGTTCTCCACTTTAGAACGTTTCAGTCTTGTGGCCTTAATACGTATTGACAGGATGATTGTGCATTTTTAATAAATGCTCACTACAGCTTGTTTCGGCTGCAGGTGAAACACGCTGCTCCTGTTTCCCCTTTAAATAATGTAGCACTCCACCTCCTCTGCTTTCCTGGCAGATGAAGTCGTCACATACATTATAAAGCTTCACAAATGGTTACTCTTGTCATTTTACATTGCCATTTAAAACAACTGGTTTAGAACTTTTTATTTACCTCCAGCTTACTTGAGCAAATTAATAACGTGACTTTTTCCTTTGAGACTTGCATATAATACATGATGGCACTAGAACTTTTGTAGTTCTGACTTGTTGTAGGACACCTTTACTATTATTTTAAAGTATAACCAGGGATTAAGTTTAGGGTGAACCACCACTTCTGAAAAAAGCTCAAGATCTTAGATACTGTTTAACTCATGCTAAGTTATTTGATCTGTTACATCAACGCACTTAGCAAACATTGTTTAATTCCTTTGATGTCTTTTCTTTTGTGATGTGATGGTTACTCAACAGACTTTAGCAACTACTTTCAAGATACTTAGATACTTTTAGAAAGTTCTTAAGCAATTTGGGCATGTTTTGGTCAAATAAACAGGTATTCTTGCTGATTATAGCTGCCCTGACATTGTAAATTAATATATAGTTGCTATTGCACAGTTTTAAGCAGCCTTGTGGTGAATTACACAGAGTGAGACTAAGCATAGCAGCTGCTTTGTAAAACAGGAGCCTTTTATCAAGAAAAATAGCAAGGGCTTCTGGACTAAAGTCAAGCCTGGAGTGTATCCCTAACCTTGTGTGTAATTATAATGCTAAAATACATACCCCTTTGTAAATAATGAGCGTGTTAATCAGGCAACATCTCTTAATATTTATATTTAAGAGTGGTGAGTGAGTCATTATTAACCAATCAGCTGTATTTTATCATTGTCAATATTTGGCGGTGGGAGAGGTGTGGTGTGTGGTGTGTGTGGTGTGGTGTGTGATGTGGTGTGTGGTGTGGTGGCTGTTGTTAAACACCCAGCACCCAATTCTGCAGAACTGAAAGAAAACCGACTCTCTGGACTTGGTGTGTTGATTGGCTCTGCCACACTGGGTGAAGAACCCTTATTTAGGGACAACGTTTTGGCACCCCAGAGGGACAGCCATAGGGCCTTGCCTGGATCATCTTGCTGACCCTGGCAGCAGAGAATGGGATCGGAGGGGACTCCAGTGTGCACCAGTCAGTAGATCAGGGACTCCTCCAAATCCCTTCTGGTGTCGGGGCAGCGAATGACTCGAAGGTGCAACGCTTAAGAGATAGTAGCATCAAGGGTGAAAGGGGCTGAATTCTTGATTTGTGACTATTAAATTTAATTACTTCTATGGAAAATTACAGGGTTGTACGCAGACGCTTGCTAACAGGAGAAAATTTTTGCTGACAAATTGAAGTCAGAGCCAAGGACACACAGAGGAAACATTGGTTTAGGTATAAGCGGAGTATGGGATCAAGCCAATCCACGATTCCTCCCCTTAGTCCTTTGAGTTGGAACAAGTTCAGAGGAGATCCAATGGGTCAGGAGAAAATGAAAAGGTACTGTAGTCAATGGTGGCCAAATTATAAACTGGATGATGATGAGCAATGAC
Source organism: Scolopax mira (assembly GCA_004320125.1). Lineage (NCBI taxonomy): Eukaryota > Metazoa > Chordata > Aves > Charadriiformes > Scolopacidae > Scolopax > Scolopax mira. Next base: position 43,861 of record BJBW01005169.1, on the reverse strand, counting down.
TGAAAAAATGTGACTTTGCAGTTTAATTCTATATTGCAGTTGAGGTTGTTTTGGTGCTGACTGGGAAAGCGGGATGAAGTGCCTTACACTGAGGCTTTTATGACTCTCTATAGAGATCCCAAAACTCAGAAAAAGTGTGGATTAGGAGATAACATTAATGCCATGTGTTGAGGGGAAGGAGAAAAAACAAGTGCCTATATGTTGTGAAGGGCTGAACCGGAGGATGTTTAATTGCTGGTTCCTCTTGCCCACCCCCTATAACCCTGAGGTAGAGACAGGAGGTGAACGGGGAAGTTCAGGAGGGGATCAAGAAAAAGGGCAAGAAGGGAAAGGAAAACTTTAACCCCATTTCAAGTAGAACTCGGGACACTCCCAACCAGCAATACCAGCTGTCTTTAAGACAAGTAAATGATAAGCCAGTTTCGGTACATGTCCCTTTTACTACCTGACCTGTTAAATTGGAAACAATCTGTTGGAATAACACCAAAAAAACCCTGGAGAAATGTGTCAGCTCTTAGAAACGATGGTGTTGACTCACAACCGTAACTGGGGAGGTGTGCAGGCTTTATTGAATACCTTTTTGACTGGAGGAGAAAGGGGAATGGAACGGGATAAGGCAAAAGAAGTGGGAGGAGAAAGGAGCAGTCGGGAGGATCCTAGTCAGTGCCTGCCTTTGGGGAAGGATCCGGAATGGGATCCCAATGCTGAGTTGGCAGGGGCTGAACTGAAGCAACGTCAGCACTAGGGCTGTGTGGAACACAGTGTGGGTGAGGGCCCAAACCCAAAGAATCTGTCTAAACTATATGAAGTTAGACAAGAGTCCAAAGAAAACCCGTCAGCTTTTTTTCTGAGAGATGATGTGAGATGCTGAGAGGTGGGCTGCCCTGCGTGCAGGGGAGGAGGCCGGCCGGGGAATGCTTGGCATGTTGCTTGTGGGCCAGTCATCCCAGGGTTTAGAAAGGGAGTTGGGGAGGGCGGATGGAGCGGGGGGAATGTCTGTTTCTTAGGTGATTGAAATTGCTTATAAGATATGTGATGATGGAGAGGTGGGGAAGGAAGAGAGGGAACGAGGAAGGATGGGGCTGTGGGTCTCTCTTTTGGCTGTGGCAATTGGGGATAGGAGAGGTGGGACAGGGGGAAGGGGAAGAGGGGGGTGCAGGGAAAGAGGCAGGGGGTCTGGGGCAAGAGGGGAATATGGGGTACCAAGAGGCCCACCCTTTGGGTTTAAATGCCATTTGTAGACAGGAAGGGCACTAGAAAAATGAATGTCCCTGTAGGGAAGAGAAAGAGAGGAAGAATCAATCAGGGAATGTCCATCTCTTCAGATTCAGATAATTCTCATGTAGTGAAAGAGCGGATACAAAGATTAAAGGATTTGGCCTCAAAATTCAATGTGAGGGAAGGAATAGATTTCTCTTGGTTAACATGCTGGTTACCTAACTTAAACTGGTTAAAACAGTTATTCCTAATAGTTGTGTGATAGCGATAATCTTAATTTTAAACTGTTGTATGACCCAGTGTTTATTTTTTGTTTGAATTTAGGCAAGCAAATAATCAAGGATAAAAATCCACAGTAAATACTAATGACCAAAATAGATGATGATGATGATGATGATTGTTTTAGAGAAATTAAAAGGAAAATGAAAGGGCATGTTACTAGAAAACTACAAAAAAAGCTGAAGAGTGAGACTTACGGGACTGTAAGGAAACAGAGGGGGAATTTGAAGTCTAAAGAACGAAGTTAAAAGTTTATCAAGAAGTTTTGGCTGGGACAGGGTTGAGACATCAAGGAATGTACCTGCCCTTGAATAGGATGTGAAACCAAATAAGGAGTCTCACTTGTTCTTCTGCAGCCGCTCACTCAGATAGAAGATGGCAAAGAATTGTAACTTCTGGACTAGAGCCAGTATCCCAAACTAACCTTGTGTAAATATAATGCTAAAACACACCCCCCTTTGTAAATAATGAGCGTGTTAATCAGGCAACATCTCTAAATGTTTTAAACATGGCCTTAGATGCATATGTATATTTAGGAGTGGTGAGGGAGTCATTATTAACCAATCAGCTGTATTTTATCGTTGTCAATATTGGGCTGTGGGAGAGTGTGGTGTGGTGTGTGTGGTGTGCTGTGTGGTGTGGTGTGGTGTGTGTGGTGTGTGGTGTAGTGGCTGTTGTTAAACACCCAGCACCCAATTCTGCAGAGCTGAAATAAAACCAACTCTCTGGACTCGGTGTGTCCATTGGCTCTGCCACACTGGGTGAAGAACCCTTATTTAGGGACAGCAACAGTACTAATATGTACTGTATTTCAGGAAGCTGTTATACTTGGGTAGGTGGAAATGCCTACATTATTTTTTAGATCGACAATTAATTCAGATTAATTCTACTAAAGACGTGCAATTTTTTTTTTAAAAAGAGAAACATCCAGATTTGAAGTGATCCTGTGGTTCCACGGCTAGCAATCTTGCATATACCTTTAAACTAAAAAGTGGAAAAAAATCTGATCATTGCAAGTAATTACTTGTGGCTTTTTCTAACTTTGTGACAGTAGAAGAATGTAAGTATCAGGCACAATTTCTCACCAATATATAGTAAATAAAGCATCATTGAAAACAGTTGTGTGAATTCATAAAAGTCCATTCATCAAGTTTAATATGTTGGCTGAAAGCCAAAACTTAATGGTAGTGTGTGATTCTTTCCAGAGACATAGTTTATACTCTGTAATATTTTGCTGTAATAACCAGTGTGTTTCCCCCGTCTCTTGTGTGCAGTTATACATGTCAGAATGTCCCACAAATTGAGTTCCTTACTGTTCACCTTCTTTTTTCATTTTTCAAAGTTTCCTTTGTGAAGCTTGTTTACATTTTCTTAAAAGATTCATTTTAAACCCAGTGATCACACAGGTTGTGTATCTTTGATTCCCCACCCAGCATTGCAATCTTTTCTTTCCTCTGAAATCATTTTTTTATCAGGTAGGAAAATGCCTTTTTAATAAGCAGCTGTGCCTTTTTTTTTTTTTTTTTTTCTTTGATTGCCTGTCTCTGCAACTCAGCATTTGACACAAATCTTTTCTTCGAAAGGGAAAGAGCATAAGCAGCCAAGGAAGAAGGTATTTTTATTGCGTTGGATTATGCAAGATTTTGGCCAGCCTCCTTAGCTTCATCTGCGTGAGGGTTCATTTTCGCTTGTTTGGCACAAGTCCCAGCAGAGACCTTCAGAATTGTGGTTAGCAACATGAATGAACACAAACTTTGGGAGCTCTTCAATAAGTAGAGCTGGCCAACTGCCAAAGATACAGTTCCTTATATGGGGTCAGGGCAAAGCCGTGATTCGGCGAGCCCCCTATTGTATAGAAAACATACTTGTAATGGCTGTTTGCCTGCTTTAAAATAAAAACAAAACAAAACAAAAAAACACCAGGCTTCCAAGCCTATCAAAATAGGAAGTAACAAAATAGTGTGCAGGTTTTACTAATGATGGAGTCGAGCAAAGGAAATATGGCTCTGTGTAGTTAAACTGTAGAGCTGAAAGTTGGACCTTTTGACCTCCACAGCCGGCTTGTGATGTAAGGAACCCAAGCATTTGTGAGACATCTGTTGTCTACCTGCCCTTATTTTGTAAATGGTTTAATAAGATTAAATAATTAGGGGGATAACCACATGGTCGCCGTGCTCCTAAGGCCTAGCATTGAGTGCATACTTCAGGATTGTGAGGAAATCTACCCATCCTATTATACCGTGGTTGTTTTAACATGCAATTTATGTATTTTTAATATTTGCTACAGTAATTTTTTTTTATTAGACTATTTTTTATTAACAGATCTTGCCAGTGACAAGTAAAACACACTTTAAAACCTGATATATTTTCAAAGTACTGGGATTCTTTTTCTGTGCTCACAAATGGAAAACGGTATTTTTTTTCTTTTAAATACGTTCCATGTTTAAAAAAACACACTCAACTTCCAAAAAAAAAAATTAAAATCACGACTGTGCATTAAGAAAGCTTCCTTAAAATATATTTAGCGTTTTTACCCATTTAAAAAAAAAATAAAATTGAAGTTTGATTTGGTTTCTTGCAGGCAAACACCCTACCTGGATCTTCTCTGAGTCTGCCCCCGTCCCACACGTACGGCAACAGGCTGAACCCCGGCTCCGCGGTGGCAGCGCTGATGGCCCAGGCAGAGAACAGCCAAGCAGGTGAGCACAGGGGCTGCTTTGGGGGCTGAAATATTCTGGAAAAGGCTGTTACATTTTATTTTTACCTTCTGCTCAGCCTTTCTGGTTCATCAATGAAGTTGTTGGGTGTTGGAGGTAAATTCTCGGTTGTCCCGCAGAACAGCCTGGCTTTTCCGTTTTCAGATTTTTCAGTTTGGGGTTTTTTTTCCTTCTTCCCCTCCTCCCTCCGCCCCCCCCCCCCCCCCCCCTTTTTTTTTTTTTTTAGTGTCTGAAATGTAAATGTTTAAGCAGAGCCATCAGCAGGCAGGAATGCAACAATGTCTCCTGTGACTTCTGTGATTGATGCGTTCAGTTCGGGGCTCTTTGCAAGGAGAGGAACACGGCTCTGGGTTTTGTCGCCAATCGGTGAAAAACCTTGATTTGCATAATTCATGAAATTGCATTACATCCAAAAGGGGGGGGGGTTGGGGGTGCAGGAGATCCCCTTAAGAGAACTTGTGTGGCGTTTCAAGGATCTGGGGAATATTTAGCGGCGCTGGCGGTTTGGACCCTTCGCTCTCCTCTCGGCTTTTAATGAGCCGCGGCCTCGGCTTTGTTTCCTTCCCCCCGCACGGATTTGTTGACATGTCCTGGTAGCCCTGGCTTTTTGGGGGAAGGGAAGGAGTTTAGCAGTTTACCAAGAATGGATCAGTCATGTCTCTGCCCTCCGAGAGGTCGGAGGTCGCTTGACTCAGAATAGGGGGAGGGCAACCTTGAAGGGGGCAGATAGGGTTATTTTATTGAGAGGCCATGGGGAAAATAACCCTTTTGAGTCCTTCCAAGCAAAACGTTTTCGTATATTTAATGAGGCCTTTTTTGTTTGTTTTACTACCTTTTTAGCGAGGGACTTTCCTGTGCTTCTGCTTATAAATAGGAATTAGTGAATTATACGCTTACATAAAGTTTTCAGTAAATTTGCAGAATAATGTGGGCTTGTTAGATGGCAGCGGTAAGTTTAATCCGTTACGTATTTTATGAGTTGTTTTGGGATGCAAAGTGTTAAAAAAATACAGAGCATCAGGATTTGCTGTGATAAGCATACAGATTAGCTGTCCACAGCTGTGATTCATTACTTTCACCGTAGAAATTAAAAGTGGCTGAGGGGAGGGCACTGCAAATGCAAACCACGCTTCTGTGCTGTAAAACTGAAAGGAATGAAAGAAGTGAACATAATCCATGGCCTGGTACAGCCTCAGAAATGTGTAAGGACAACACCTTACACGCTACAGTTCAGCAATCTTAAACCAGTTACGTATTCGCTCTTCAGCAGTGACTCCAGATACGAGTTGGGGTTTAAGGTATTTTTAAAATATCTGCATCAGCTTGAAAACTCTTATCTAAGGGGAGTCGATTTATCAGCTGTGAAATATTTACACTGCAGATCAAGATCTCGGAGATAATAGCCGCAGCCTTGTTGGCAGAGGAGGTTCACCCAGAGGAAGTCTCTCGCCACGGTAAGCGTTATTTATCTTGGAGAGTGCAGGCAGAGGAAATGCTTTAAGATTTGGAAAGTTCACTGTATTTTTACTAGTAACACACAAGTGTTTTAAAAGCCTATCTATGTATATATACACGCAGATGTATATATACATTGAGTTTTATATAGATATAGCCATCTAAAAATAACCTCTAAGGTGTCCTGATAGTAAAATGGGCTGCAATTTGCTTTTATATCAACTGAAATTAGGTTTACAAATGAAAGATTTTACTTAAGGAATGGAGACGTGCTCCAGAAGGATTTATCTATCATTTAATCCACACATATTACTTATCTCCTCTGATTTGTCACCATTATCATATTTTTAGTCATATTTGCAAAAATCCCTTAGACTGAAAGACTACAACGGTCACAGGAATAAGATGGTCTGAGAAGTTAAATGTCAGTAAAAAATTCAAAACAGAAATTTTCTTCCCTTTCCCTCACCACTTCAAAATATGCAACAATTCTCTGTGAAAAACACTGTTGTTGTTGTTGTGTTGCAATGTGTGTCTGCTGCAGTTGGACATAAGAATTTCACTGAAATTGTATCACATTTTTTTTGTTTTAAAATACTTGCTGTTAAAATTGCAATATTGCACTTTAAATACTTCAATAATATTTTCTGTGTATTTTAAGTGAATCTTTGTTTTTAAAGTGCTTTATTTTCCATTCTGGATATCACATTAATTAGAATTTATAGTGTTATTACCGCATTTTTTTTCCCTCAAGATTAACCATGAAAATTTTATCTTGAATAGGATTTAGGATAGCTAAAAAATGGTAGTTACACAGATAAAGTGTTGTAGCAACGAATTTGATCGTTACAGCATGTGTTTATTACAGTAATTTATAATAAATATCTCCAAATTAGATAATTTAATGTACATGCCTGGTGTTGTTTATCTTGTGGCTATATTCCTTAATTAATCAAAAGACTTCTTGTTAAATGGGGTGAGAATATCCATTATAGTTCTTAGGTGGTATTACCTAGTCAGGAACAGGGTTTTAAGCTTTCCACTACATGTTGCTTCTAAAACAATAAGTGGAATATTTATAAATTAGCTTAGACTGTGTTCTCAATATAAATACATGTATTTACATGAGCATGTAAATCTTTATATGACTAAGGAACATATCTGTATATATACAGACAAGTAAGTTAAAAAAGGCCTGCAAAGGGAAATGCTCAACAACTAGGAAATTCCAGAAGTTTTGGTGATCTATTAAGTAGTGCTCCCATGCACACGTGGCGGGGTAATGACAAGTTCTGATGCTTTCTTAATTAATGTGCAAAGGCCTGGTCTTTGTACGATTTGCACCCGGGCATGGTTGTGTTCAGGCTGGCTTTAGACAGAATATTTGGGGAGCTAAACTTCATAAATCTGACTCTTCTGCCCAGGGTCTATCCAGTCCAGCACCTACAGCTGGTTTGCAGGGGGGTGGTAAAGGAGATCTGGGGGGTACAAAGGCCACCCCATCCCACTGCCGCAGAGCAGAGAGGGCTTGAGTGGCAGCAGAGTCCTTCAAAAACAAGCCAAAAGGGGGGGGCAAATGGGGTGGGAAAGGGAGAAGGGAAGGGAGAAATTACTGCTGCAATTTCAAAACTGAAAGACGGAAAAACTTAGTCTGAAATACCTAGCAAGGAAAAAAAAATTAGAAAAAATGTACCCATTTAATTAAATTCAGTAGTCAGCAAATTGCAGCCCTAGTTCGTAGGATAGGAAAGATCACACGTATGTTGATGTTTCTAAAACATATAGGTAACTCCCCGCTTTTCCCAGTTAATAAATAAGCAACTCTGATTATCTAAAATATGGTTTATAGTGAATAAAAAGCTAACTTAAAAAATCTGCTATCTGAAGACTTTGCAACTCTGAATGTTACCTGCTTTTTCTATTAAAATAATTTTTCTGTGAGTTCTGACTCTCTTCCCTTTGAAGCTTATGAGATTCATAAATAACCAACTTCTCTGAAAGACCCTGTAATTTTCAAATAGTTGTTTAAAACAAAACCACTTGCAGAAACAATTGTTTGCTGTTGATAACGCAGAGTATTGCAGCGCGTATGTGAACGTATGGGACTCATGAGCTGTATGGTCGTTTCACATTCATATCTTTATATCTTTGTACCCCTACATAACCAAAGCCTTTGATGTTTAAGTGGTCATATTTAAAATTTTAATATATTTGAGAAATATAAATACACCTGATAGATGTGAGCTGTTTCTATTTTGCAAAGGAATTGCTGCTTTTCCCAAGGTGGCATTTAAACTTTTTTTTACCCTGAATTTAACCTTAGGTTTAAAAATGTGTTATGTAATAGCTGCATCGAAATATCCATGTATGCCTGTATCTAAATGGGATGTTGCTTACAATTAATATTATTGGAGTATGAATAACTGTACCCCAAACTTAAACAAAAAGCAGTTGTGAACGTAAGCAAGGTATGGAATGTGAAACGAGGGATTCCCTCTCTGACAGCATTGGACCTGCACATACAGCACATTTATAATCCTTTTGGAAATCATGATCCAATACTGTATGGAATAAGGGTTCAAGCCTCTTGTGCAGGAACCGTATCACGTCCAGTGGCTGAGGAGGGGGTTCAGCTGGGAGAGGATGGATTGACTAATGTTGTGATACAGGGAAACCTAGATTTTATTTTATTTTTTCCCCCTCCTTCTGCACAGGCTTCCAGTGAAGGATTGCAGAGGTTATATAGTCATGTGTTGCTTTTTTTTTCTGCCTTTGTGAAATTGATAGGAAACAGTCCTAAGCCCAACAAGAATTTTGTTGGTGATTTATAATTCAAATGGTGCAATCTGTTGGAGTGGGGTTACGTGCCCTTCAAAAGCATGCATCCAGAGATGCTTGGGGGCTGTGTGCTGGGTTTCTGGGTTTATTTTCTGCTTGGGGGTTGGGTGTTTTTGTGTGTGTGGTGTTTTTTTTCCTTTTTTAAAATTTATTGAAGTGCATTGTTTGTATGGTGTGTAGTACATCTGTTCACCGTGTTTCCTTCTTACCACTTCAGCTCTTCGTGTAAACAATTCGTTTTAAGGCTGGTTTTGCCATCTCTGTGCTGAACTGTTAAATGCTCTCGAGTTGTCATCTCTTGTCAAAAACCACTACCTTGGTTACCCATTCATCAGGGCTTTTTGTTTTAACAAGTGTTTTTTCTTCTTTCATCCTGTATGCAAAAGAGGAGTTATTTATAAATACTTAAGAGTTCTTAAGTCACCTACTTCAAACCTTTTCCCACTAAAATAGCTTTGCTCTGGTGCCTACAAAATGCTTGACAGCCATTAGGTAGCTAATGTGCTGTGACCACTGCTTATTGCACTAATCATAATTAACACACTGATTTCCTGAGTTCTATATGTTGTCCTGTACTGGGACTGTGGTGGTCTTGCTGGTAGGTTCGTACTGTACGTAGAACAGTGTGGCTGTGATCCTGTGATGGCACTATAGAATAGTATAGATGTATGGTATAGATACTAATAGAATAGAATAGATGGCAGAAGAATCTGAATCTGAGCTCCCTGGAGTTGATTTAAAAAAAAAAAAAACAACCCAAAACCAAACACCAAAACCCACAACTAAACAAACAAAAGCACCGACCAGCTTTCAGTGGGCTTTGGTGTTGGTCCTCTATGAGGAATGGGACAGAAATATTCTGAGAATCTGGTTTTGCTCACACATTAAATTTTGCCTCATCCAGCAAAATGGAGCACCCAGCTTGCTTAGTTGCCGTGTGCTGAAGATTTAATTTTCTCCTGAATGAGCAGAAGCATGTGGCAAAGGGAATTTTCTTTGAACTATGTATGGTCATAAGTAAAAAAGGAAGAGTATTAAGTGTGCATGGGACAGGCAGAGCATAACTTCAACTTCTGTTGTGCCCCTTGAGAAATACTTTCACATAGTCACTCAAAAATGTAGTTTTTAGAACAAGTATGGCAGTGGAATTATATATGTGTTTTTCTATGTGGAAGTACCGTTACTGTGCTGATTTTAATGAATTGTTTTTATTTTCCCAGTTCTCTTTGGGAAAGGTTTGAAGATTATTTTTTTTCTTCAAAGACAGGTGCTCTATTTATCCCTATATAATTGTTTCCTGCTGTAGAAGTACAAGTTGTATCATTTAATACAATGCTGTTTGTCAGTTGGCTATCGGGATAGTCTGTACACAAGAAGAGGTTATGTGCTTTTGCAGTATAAATTCTCTAATTTTCACTATAAATAAATACAACTTTGTTTTATTAAAGCCTTGGCAGTGAGAACGGGGACTTCTTAGTGATTTTGATGAATTAACTTACTCTTGGAAGTGTAAGATATGTAGGTGATAAGGGCTGATGTAAGAAACTGCAACAGCCTTTTTTACTAACACATTTCCTTCCATCCTTTTCTTGAAACAATAAATTGCAATATTTTCTACAGATCCCCTGTAAGCAGCTTGCAGATTCGCTACGATCAATCAGGGAACAGTTGTGGAGAAAATTTGCCCCCAGTAGCAACCAGCATAGAACAGCTTCTGGAGAGGCAATGGAGTGAAGGACAACAGTTTTTATTGGAGCAAGGCACCCCCAGTGACAGTAAGTACCCACAGTGTGTGTGTTACTGCTTTTGTTAACTCTGGTATTCACAACTGCCAGTCAGTGCTCGTCCAAGAATTTTTAAAAAACTTATATTCTGCTGTGAATAGAAATATCTGAGGTGTATAATTGTAAATAGTTCTTGATGCAGCCCATTACTTCAGTAGATTACAAAAGAGTTCTCTATAATTGTCTAGATTTTTATGGATGGGGAAATTGTGTCATGTAAGAAGAAGTGACTTGTAGATCCAGCTGGTTGGTTGCAGGGTTTTGGAAATGAATCCTGGACTCTGAGATCCACTACTGTAAATACTGTAGCGCAGTTCCCCGGTTTTTCCCCAGTGATATAAACTGGCATAATAATTTTTTTAATGTTATATTTTTCATTTTTTAAAATATAAACTGCCTACTTCCCTTGCTGTTCTGAAAAAACCCTTTACAAATGTTAGGCTGGTGTCCTACTGGGCTTTCCTGTCCTTGTTATCCTGTGCATTTCTTGTGAAAATCTCCAAGCAAATAATTATTTTCTCAAGTTATGTTACAGAGTGGGATAGTTCAAGACTGAGTATCTTAGAAGTGCAAGAGATGAGTAGATAAGTTGGATCTCCATATTCAACAATATATCAGTATCAAAGATAATGATCGAATACATTTAAAATATTTTTTTAAATACTAGATTGGGGTTTGCGTTATATTTTATTGAACATATTCTTCTTGTTGGTTGTGTAAAGTGGTATCTAGTTGGTATTTTTATGAATGGTATCCTGACAAAAATGCTAATTGTGAGGAAATTCATGCAGGGATAATCCTTTAAACATGATAGCTGGAGGACAGGTTTAGCTAAGTCTTACTGCATCTCATTTGGGCTCACTGAGGGTTCCTTTGTATGTTCTTGAAGAGGAGGGATAAAAGCTAAATCCTTGGGAAATGACCAGATGTGCCTATACCAGTAGACTTATGTCTGTAGTAGGCCCAGAGGTCATGTTAAACAAATACAATTTGGAATTAAAAAAAAAAAAAAAAAGTCTATCCCTGTGGCTTTCCAGTCACACTCTAGTCCTAGTTGGGAAATCCAAGTTGTGAAACCAAACGGGAGTTTGAGAAAACTGTGCCTGGTTAAGGATGGGGTTAGTAGAGAAGATGATGCCCTTTTTCTGCAAACACCCAGGGGTGGGAAGTGCAGTGCTCACACAGTGCTCCCTGCTGGGGGATTTGGAGATCGCGGCTCAAAGCAAATGGCAGCTCCTGCTCCCGGCGAGATGGGGTGGGATAACTTCACCTTGGATGACTTTTTTTTTTTCCCCATTGTGTCTGTAAGTTGGTGACAAACTCTACAGGGCATTAAAGCAGAAAAACTTCCTTTTCGCAAACTTGCTTGGTTTTACGTAAATGTTGTTGGTTGGTTGTATTTGTTTTGTGAGTTGAATGTATATTTGCCAAGCTTTTTCTGGTTTGATAATGTTTCAAATTACTAATGTTGCAGCTGAAATAGGTTTGTTCCAAACTATGTAATTAACCTGTGCTACCAAAATAACACTATTTTTATATTCTGGTTTGGGGATGAGTCATGATGTACTGCTGTTTGCTTCAAATGAATGTCAGCCTGAATGATGTGACTTTATCTGTATATAAACCAGAGTGTAAATATATTGTAAAATTACTATCACAGGCTGCTTACTTTTTTCTGCACTGTAAATTACACAAAATTGATCCTGACTCTTTCCACTTAAAGTCAAGTTTCTCTAATGTATCTCTCAGTTACAATTTTATTTATATGTTCACGTGTGACTTCATGCTAGCCTTGAACTGTAAGAATGCAGAAATTAAAAAAAATGAAGATGTTATTGATTCTTCGAATGGGGTTGTGAAAGATAACATACGCATTTTTACCTCAGTTTTAGGAATGCTTAAATCATTACACCAACTTCAGGTTGAAAACAGGCGATTAGAAGAACAGATAAAGAATCTGACCGCGAAGAAGGAGCGGCTGCAGCTTCTCAACGCCCAGCTCTCCGTGCCCTTCCCAACCATCACCTCAAACCCCAGCCCTTCTCATCAAGGACATGCCTTCCCAATCCAAGCAGGTAAGTCGAGTAGTGAAGTGTCAGAGTGATTTGAACATCTATTTAGACAAAATATCTATTTAATCCACTTATGCCATTGATGGGAGATGCATATACCTACAGGAGGAATATGGACTATGTATTTCTTGGTGTGTTAAAGCATTTAAAAGTCAATTGCAAGATTTATATGAAGCATTCCTACTTCTTTATATGAAGCATTCCCACTTCCTTCAGTACAGTTTCTTTTTTTACTTCAGTCTGGAGCACATCTGTTTGAATCTATTGATTCATCAATTATTTAGTTAATATTTTACTATTAAGGTTGACTTTGCATTTTCTGTGTTTACCTTTGATGTTATTTTGAAATAAGTATTTTGAATCTTTTTACACGTTAGATATATTTAACCACTGTGTTTTTTGGATGGATTATTTTAGCACCCAGCTCTGATTCCTTGAACAGCAGTAAAAGCCCTCATCTGGGAAACAGTTTTTTACCGGACAATTCTCTTCCCGTATTAAATCAGGTAATTTTTACTTATTTCTTCTAAACCTTGTTACAAGTTAACTCATCATAGTCCTGGCATTGTGCTGTTAGGTGAAATTTTATGCAGCTGAGGGGGTTTTTGCTGTTTGTTTTTACACCAGGAGATAACCTCCAGCGGACAAAGCACCAGCAGTTCATCAGCTCTTTCCACTCCACCACCTGCTGGGCAGAGTCCAGCTCAGCAAGGCTCAGGAGTCACGGGAGTTCAACAGGTCAATGGTGTGACAGTGGGGGCACTAGCTAGTGGTATGCAGACTGTAACCTCCACCATTCCTGCCGTGCCTGGTGTGGGGGGAATAATTGGAGCTCTGCCAGCCAGCCAGCTGGCAATCAATGGGATTGTAGGGGCTTTAAACGGGGTCATTCAGACCCCGGCAACAATAGCCCAGAACCCTCACGGGACGGTGCCGCCCAACGCAACGCATCCCCTGCCAACCACCTTGAGTAACAGGTAAGGATTTGCTGGTTTTGTGGGTTTCCTGATAGTGCCTGCTCTTCCTCAGTGTAGCTGTATTTTTTTTAAACTGTTTTAGTCGAAAGGCAAAATGTTTCTTCCTAAACCTTTAATTGTCAAACAAGGTTCTGCTGCTGATCTGTGAATGAAAGTAAGAAAGCATTTAATGGAAGCACAAATAGTCAAAGAAAAGATGTTTTCTGTTTAGCTTTTGGGAATCCTAATGTCCATTCTTGTTTTTTAATCAAGTCACATTCCCAAACAAATGGAAATGTGCTCCAGCTCTTTTCCTAGTTCGGAAAACAATATTCTTTGTCCTGCCAATTGTCCTTGTGGGTTTTAAGGAGCACTGGAGAAGCTCCATGTGTTGCAGTGAGAAGGGGAAAGGAGAACAGTGCACAGTGGTGGAATTACAGATGTAACAGGCATAACCAACCCGTTTTCAGTTCTCTGCATCTCACTCCAAAGACAACACCATTAGTTTTCCAAGTGATGTTCCTAAAGACTTTTAAATGCATAAATGGATCCATGGTTCAGTGTTCAGCAACAGCCCTTCCCCAAACACAGGGATCCTCAGTAGCATGAAGTGCTGCTGCTGCTTGAGCTGTGAGGCAAATGGGTAACAAAAGGAGACAGCTGCTTTCCGGGAAGGGGAATGGGCTGCCTGGTCTGGAAGTATTTTGGGATAGAGCAGAGCCTGGGCTAACTCCTTCTCCCCACCCCTCGGATAGTCCTTGGCTTGGGAAGGAACACTGTGGTTCTAAAGAAATGCCTGCAAATAGGCAGTGGATTACTGGTCTTGAAGTAGAGGTTATTTTTGGAGATTGCCCACCAGAAAAGGTCACTGTGATGGAATGATGCAAGGGATCCCTAGATTTGTAGCTGCTTTTCCCAGTTCCTTTCCTCACTGCTCCTTTGGCAGCTCCTGAGTGTTGATGTGCTGTCACTGTCACTGGGTGCTGCTGCTTCAAGAGGCTCCTAAAACCTGGTACTTTGAAGTGTATCCTGTTGTTTTGACGTGCTCTTCTGTTTTTACTAAGGAGGTTGTATTTTTCATGGTTTATACCATAGATGAACATAACATTTCATAGCCTAAACAAAAGACATTTTGTTAATGAAAAGTGACCTTCTTTCTTGAGTATCAGAGGTCTGCTGAAAACACAAAAATTTTGTGTTACTCTCCCCAAAAGTGTGAGGAGTGAGAAATACCAGACAAAATGAGTAATATTAACCCATTGTGTAAGGCTCTCCACTTCCAAGTTATGTCAAAATATACCAGTCAGGCTGCTATTTTCTCATAGGATTTTATTAATACGCAGATTATTTATTTCTGACTCTTTATGTTGCAGGAGTCCATTTGTCTCTCTCTCTCTTTTTTTGTTTTTTTTTTTTATATCCATCCCGAGTGTGTAGCCTCGTAGTAAGGCTACTCAGGGAGTGGGCTGTGCCTCCTGGCCAGTTCCTAAGTTCATGATGACTTTGAGCAGAGTCTGGAATATCTGGAATTTCCCTATTTTCTGCCACAAAAAGCTTATGCTGTACAACTCTGACAGCTTTTCCATTTCTCCTTTTCTTGCATGATCTCTTTCTACACTGCTCCCTTAATAATTCTGATTTTATGTTTATATTACATTTAAAATTACACTTTTTGCACAATTTTCTGCTCTATTGAGCTCATCCAGATGATTTTCTTGCCCCCCTTCCTTTTGAGCTGTTTCGCAATTGCCCCCATTTTCTGTGAGCTTTCACTATTTCTAGTTGTATATTTTGAGGAAAAAAGCTCAGGCCGAGTAAGCACTAATGCTAATTAGTGCTAATAGGTCCTCATTCCTGTTTCTTCCATTAGAAATGTTTCAGTGAAAAATATGAAAAAAACTTTTTGGTTACTGGAATTAAGTTGGGAAGAGGCTCTGGGATGACTTTGAAGAAAAAAGAAGACTTCTTTATGCACATTGTCCTATTTCATGTCAGCTCTTTAACTGTGGGACGTGGGGAGGTGAGAAAACACTGATTTGCACCGTGCTGTCTGAGAGAGTTTCAAATTGTAGGTAAAAGAGCCTGTATTCATTCAGCAGAGAAAAATACTCCATCCTTTTCTGGGAAAAAGATGGCTTAATACAGATTGTGAGCAAATGGGAGATGAAGTTGTTTAAGGGAAAAGATAGGATTGTTTCTTTACATTCTCACAACCAGAGAAGGCTGTAAGATGGGGAATTTCAGACCGATTGTATACCTTTTAAGGAGAACCTAAAAAAGATTAAATTTACATCCCAAGCTGATGTGTTTTAGAGAAATCTCTGTGGTGAAATCCCCTGAACTGCCTCTTCCGGGAAGCTGCAGCGGTTTGTCTTCTGTGGTTAGATTTCGTTTCTAGACACTCAGCTCTCAGCTGCTGGCTGAGGGGATTCTCTTTCAAGAGAGGAAGGCAGAGCAGATAAAGAGAAGGGAGAACAGCAGCAGAAAATAAAGAAGTGCAAAGGTAAAATATGATACAGGAAAAAAGAAAGAAAAAAAAAAAGTGGAGAAGATTCATTCCAATATAGAAGAACGCAGAAAAAGTGAGATAAAAAGAGAAAAAGGAAAGAGAAGGAAATAATGGTAACAGTAGTCAAAGTACTTGCTTTTTGCAGTTGTTACAAATATTTTTGATAGATTGGAATTTAAAGCTGTTTGAAGGAATTTCAATTAATTGATGAGTGTCTTTGTTTGGAAGCTAAACCCGTGCCCAGTTCTAGTTCTGTTTGGCCCGAATTTTGCTGTTGAGGCTCAGGAGGAACATCTGTTTGTTTCCTTGGAGTGTCACCTCTGATTTCCTCAATAATCAAACAAATACTGCTACCAGTTATTGGGGAATAAATAGAATGGTGTCACCCGTGTTGTGTTCTATCGCAGTAAATCCCTGGTGCCTCTGCATCTGGAATATTATGTGCAGTTCTGATTATATGGTTCCAGAAAAGGATATAATACAAGGGAAAAACGAGTAAAATAAGCATAAACAGAGGCCGAGTGGCTTCCACAGGACAATGTAAGTAGAATTATCTTAAACAGACCATTGACAAGAGATTTGGAAACCAGGAGAGCAGTAGAAGTGACAGTAAGAAATACTGTGAAGTTGATGGGATATGATGGAATCCTCAGGCTGGGCAGGACCTTTAGGATGATTGCAGGGAGCAGTAAACCCAGCACTGCCAAGGTCACCACTGAGCCACATCCCTCCTACATCCACACGGATTCCGTACTTCCAGGGACGGTGCCCCAGTCCAAGGCTTCCCTGGGCAGCCTGTTCCAGTGCTTGATAATCCACTCAGGACCTCAATGTCTTTCTTCTATGGAGGGGCCCAAAACTGAACACAGACAGTATTTGAGGTGTGACCTTACCAGCCCTGAGCACAGGGGGACAATCAGGTTCCCAATCCTGCTGGCCACACTACTTCTGATAGAAGCTGTTGGCCTCCATGGCCACCTGAGCACGCTGCTGGCTCACTCAGCAGCTGTTGACAGATGCCCCAGGTCCTTTTCTGCCAGGCAGCTCTCCAGCAACTCTTCCCCAAGCTTCTACTGCTGCACGGGTTGTTGTGACCCAGATGCAGGACTTGGCCTTGTTGAACCTCATCCCATTGGGCTTGGCCCATCGATCCAGCCTGTCCAGATCCCTCTGTAGAGCCTTCCGACCCTCCAGCAGGATGATGCTCCCACCCTACTTGGTGTCATCTGCAGACTTACTGAGGGTATCCCCTCATCCAAGTGGTTGGTGAAGTTATTAAAAAGAACTGGTCCCAATACCAAGCCCTGTGGGACACCACTTGTGACTGGCCACCGACTGGATTTAACTCCATTCACCACCACTCTTTGGGCCCAGTCCTCCAGCCAGTTTTTTACCAGCAAAGTATACACCTGCCCAAGCCATGAACAGCCAGTCTCTCCAGGAGAACGCTGTGGGAAACAGGTCACCTTGTCACAGGAGGAGATCAGGTTAGTCAAGTAGCATCTGCCCTTGGGATACCCCTGCTGACTGCACCCCATTGCCTGGTTGTGCCCTGGGGTGGCACCCAGGATGCTCTGCTCCATAACCTTCCCCAGCACCAAGGTCAGGCTGAGAGGCCTGTCGTTCCCTGGATGCTCCTGCCAGCCCTTCTTGGAGATGGGTGTCATGTTTGCTAACCTCCACTCAACTGGGGCCTCCCTGGTTTGCCAGGGCTGCTGATAAATGCTGCAAAGTGGCTCGATGAGCACTTTTGCCAGCTCCCTCAGAACCCTGGTAGATCCCATCCAGCCCCTTAGACATAGACTTCCCACGCCCCATAGGAAAGAGTAAGTTCAGCCCCACATTTCCCCCAGGGCTGTGGCCACCCAATGACACAAAGGCTGAGTGTTGCCCTGTCCCAGCAGTGGAGCAGGGTGACACGATGGGTATTTCATGGAAGGAAGTGTCCGAGTGCTCACTGCACGATCGCTACTCCGGAAAGACAAGATAAAGATTAGGTCCTGAAGAGCTGAATGATTGTGGCCTAACTCTGCAGAGTTCCTCACTGCAGACCACAAGCACTAATCCTGCGGGGTCATCCCTGCACACCTTCGTGCTGATACTAGTGCTTGTGTGTTCACAGTCACCTCACCTACAGATCAGTCCTTCTGTCTGTTCTCTGTTGGCTTTGGTTTCAGCTCCGTTCCCACAAGATGCAGCTCATCTAGTGCAAGGGGAGGGGACAGGGATGTACAGCTGAAAGGGAAATACTTAACCTTTCAGTAGCAGGATAAACCTATCGTGAAACTACACCTTAATAATTCAACGGATGTTTTAAACTAGTAAAATCTAACAGTGGTCCTCCAAGAGTAAATCCAGCTGTTTTCCTGCTCTCCGGTTCCAAACCCACACTTGTTCATCTGTTGGTCTTGCCGTCAACTGGCAGAGCTGAAGAAATCCTTTATTTCCAGACGAGTTGTCGGCTGGATCCGTTCCCTGCCCCGTTTCCTAAATATCTGCAGAAAATTGTACATGGGCATGAAAACAGGGAGGGGGAGCGCAGGGGCAGCAGCGTCGGGTCCCAGGCCGGGGGTGTGAGAGCCAGCAGGAAACCACAGCAGAGTAAATGCTGCTTCACTAACTATTGAAGGTTGGCAAGTTCTGGACTTTTCTGTATAGTTGTTGAAAAAAATGGAAAAATGGTAATTATTAAGTGAGTTTAAAATCAAGTGCAGGCAGTAGAATTAGGCTACGGGCAAGATGTTGCTGTTGCTCAGCACGAGGCTGGGGGGGGGTGGTAACGTCGAGGGATGTATCCAAAAACTGCAACTGGCCAGAAAAACTATTTACTGTTTGCCAGTATGCAATGGAAATGCTAAACAGAAACTGTCTATTTATAGACATCTTGTATTTATTTCAATGGAAAGCTGACGTAAAAGGCTCCTGTACTTTCATCTAAACGTGGTATTGCCCTGTCACACCCCACAGTGCCTCCGGACTGGGATTGCTTCCCGACCAGCAGAGACAGCTCCTGCTCCACCAGCAGCACCAGCAGTTTCAGCAGTTACTAAGCACCCAGCAACTCACATCAGTAAGTTTTCCAGTTAATTGGGATTTATTCCTCTATTGTATCCTAAGGCATGGATCGAGTCCTCAGCCTTCTATAAATACTAGAAAAGTGTTTAACTTGGTATTATAGGTTTTAATAACCTTTTAGTTTCTCACTTGCTTCACCCTTTTTGGGTGATAGTCACTCTATATCACAAGGGATCATTGGGCTGTGTGTGTTGCCAGAACTGTTCACTGGAGCCTTTAGTCCCGGGTGGGTGGGTGGGTTGTGTCCCAGCACCAGGGGTGGGCAGCAGGGTTTGGGACCCTCTATGGATTCTGACAACATCCTCAGCTGTTCTCTGATCCCAGTAGGACTCTGCCAAAAGATTTTTTGGGTATCATCTCCTGACTTGTCTTTGTTCTGCCTCGCAGTATTCATTTATGCCATTGAGTAACTGTCTGAACTATATATATTGTTAATGATGTAGTTTTAGTACTTTGACAAATGTGGTTGGATACTCTTCTCAGGTGTTTTTTGATGAAGCCAGCAGGCTTTGCTGAACTTCTGCTGAGCTTCTGATTTCAGGAAATTTTACAAAATTTATTCCCTTTCCCACAGTCTCATGAAACTTGATTAGAGTAACCTAAATTAGCTGGCATTAGTTAAGGCTTGCACTGTCCAAGGATTTGGATAAGCAAGAACCCAGGGAGGAGCTTAGTTCTTAGTAACTTAGTTCTTGATTATTTTTTGGTTTTGTCTCCTCCCTCTCCTCGTATCACTCAAGGAACAACACCAGGCCCTTTTGTATCAATTAGTACAGCAACAACATCACCACCACCAACACCACCAGTCCGAAGTGCGGCAGTTACAGATTTCTGGAGGAGCACAGATCCCCATAAACAACTTGCTTTCAGGCACACAGGCCTCGCCACTTAACGCAGCTACGACCAACCCGTTCCTTACAATTCATGGGGATAACACAGCTCAGAAGGTGACAGTAAGTATCCTCCTCACCTCATCCTCCAGGGGGGCCTCCAGGGGGTAACGAAACACTAAGAAGCAAGTTATGTGCGTGTGTTCACAGCTCAGGGATGCTTCAGTTTTTCTTTTCTTTTTCTCGAGCCTTGGGCTGCATTTAGTGAGGTTCAGATGCAGCCACTTAGCCCTAACCTGTCTGCAGCACACTCCTGCTTCCCTGGATCAGGACACCAGTCACTGTGCCTTCTTCCTGCAACCCTAGTCCTCCTCACTCCCACCTTCTTCCCCGGCTCTGTGCCTGCTATTTTGTAGATCGTTCCTTTTATGGCCTTACTTGAAGAGTTAGTCCTGGCTGGGCCTCAGCCATCTCTAAAGGTCGCACGATTAAGACAACAGAGGATGAAGGGAAGGAGCGTGTGGGACTTGTGGAAACAAAGGATGAGTAGGGCAGGGAGACAAAGTTCCCGAATTCCTTGGAGAAGACAGCAGTGAAAAAAGGGAAGCTTGTTTGCAGTAGCAGGTGGGAGGAGTTTAGGGCTGGGCTTTTGTGGTGCTTCCCGAGCGTAAGGTGAGACACAAACCAGAACTGATGAATTTTCAAGACAGTTTTCCTGGAAACAGCTCCCTTCCACTCAGAAACACGAGTGTCTCCTTTTCTGAAGCCTTGCACGTGGTCGTGGTCCCTTTCCAGTTTGGTGGGTTGCTGTGGTGTTGGGGCCGTACTGCAGACGGCAGGACTCCAGTAAGGTCACCTTCTTTCCCAGTCACTGACTGGGAGCAGAAGTGCTCTCCTGCAGGGGTTTGCCCGAGGCCTTCACTTCTGTGAAGTGCTCACAATTTGTTCCAGTATGTTTTATAATTTAACCCCTTCATTTTCTAAAAATAGGTAGTGAATGGAACTGAGATCCTGTATTTGGCTTGCGTCAGAACTAACTCATCTCTGTGTGACCTTATTTTCAATTTTTGCAATGGCTATTACTAGGTTTGGCCAGTGTGACCAGGCAGAACTAGTGTATTTTATGCAGTTACAATTTTAGTTTTGTTCTTATAACAGGTAGCTGTAAACAATTCCAGGAAATTTCAGAACATCTTTTGAATAAAACTCCTTTGAAATTAATTTCTGTTGAAATTGAGGCAGATAACACTGGATTGTTGAACCATTTCAATCCAAGAAGAATTTTTAGCAAATTATCTGCCAAAAGTTTCAGTATTTTAATTTCAATTTGAGTTGGAACAGGTTTTCAAGCATTTCTGAATGTTCAGTGAATGAGGTTTTTGCTCAGTGCTGTTCAATACTTGAAGGAAACGTCTTTGTAGCGATTTATGAGAGAAGGATAACCCTGAGAGGGGCAAAATGGAAAGTCTATTTCTATTCTGAGGGAGAAATGCAGATTTCAGCCCTCTCCAGTGGCTGAAACGCAGCGGAGGTCACTGGTGTTTGTCTTGACCATCATGTGGTTCTAGGAGAGACCAACCCCTGGAGACAAGTCTTGTTGAGAGTTGAATGAAAGCAGCAGCAGAATCAGTGTGTTGTATCGCGGCCGTGATGCCTCTGGATGAGTTGCTTCAATGGGGGACTATTCCTTGAATTACTCCTTCCTTTCCCACTTTTTATGCTACAATCCATGATTTGACAATGCAAAATCACCGTTTAGCTAGTTCCAGTGAACCTTCTGCTTTGTCAGTTGTGTGAATGGAATTTTACTCGACTGTATTTTATAATCTGATTTTTAGAAGTATTTTCTCTTACACAGAGGCTCAATGATAAAACTGGACCAGTCGCGTCAGAGAAGAGCTGACGTTTGACTGAGGCCTGAGAACTGCACCTCCTGCCTTTGGAGCACTTGGTCTGGCTGCAAACTGCAGTTTGCCTTTCTGCGGGTTGAAGAAATGCAACAAGGAACTCTTCCTGCACAGCAAAAGGTTAATCATTTTCAGGAGGCTGTTTTTTGGGAGGCTTTCATTTGCTTTCTTGTTGCACTAAAACGGATGTACTTTTGAACGTTTCAGACTGTGAAGTAGATAAAACTCTGCAAACCACAATTATTTGGTCAATAGGATGGTACTAAGTATAAATTCAAGCAGAGAGAGTCTGAAGGGCCCGTGGCCCCACGTCAATGGGTTTCAGAGCAGGAGTTTTCAAAGAGAAGCCGAGCCCTGGCCCAGCTCTGACCCGCTGCTGCGGAGACCCCCAACGGCAGCCCGGACCCCCTCTCTCTCCTCTCCTTTTTACACCCGTTTTTAAACCTGACTCATAAGGGAATCCACTTCTGAACTTTTTATTCCTTTAAATTCCCTCTTGTTTTATAGTGGGGGGTTTCTCCCGAGTAAGAATTACAGTACGGAATCCAAAGTTTATTAATTTTGGCGTAGGTTTTAGAGTTCTGAGGTTTTTTTAAAGGAACCGGTTTGGTTCCGGTGACAAAGTTTTCTTACCAGCTGAGAAGGCCACACTGGGAGAAGTTTGTGTCGTGTTTGGCCTAACCCAAGTGCCTGTTGCTACCTCCCTTTTTGTTGAAATGGCTGCAAACAGCTGACCATGCACTAGAGGTGTCCTCGTGAGCAGCGGGAATATTCTGCGTTGCACCAGCAGCCTCCTCGTTCTGCCTTTCCTCGAGGTGTTTATGCCACTGTAGATAGCTCAGGCAGATTGTTACCTGGGTCACTTTTCACTAATAAATTACCAAAAAAAAAATAATAAAGAAGGTGAGTTAATATTTCCCACTAAAATTTACCAGTGGTTGAAACGGGTCAACTTGTGTTACCGCCACTTCCCACAGCGGCCGATTTCACGGCGTGAACGGGGGGAACGACCACTAATTAAGAGGAAGGTGGGAATTATTAGAGGAAAAGACCCAGCTGTAATTAGACCTCCACTGTGTACTGATTTGGAAGAACATGTTAATTCTGCAATATGTTTCTTAGTTAAACATTGCACAGTTCTTACCTCATTTCTGTAAATAAAAGTTTTGTGAATCTGTTTTGTATTGTGAAGAATTCATAAGAAAACATTGATATTTTGATTTGTAATATTTCTAATTAGTAGATTTAATTGAAAAAGTAAAAATAATTTATTTTTATATGTTTTGGGGAATTTTTTTAAAAATGTCACAAATCACTTTTGTAGATACTTTACAAAAGTCAGCCAGTGGTTTATTTTGCTTACTCACCCCACTGGTGGATATTCTGTAACAATTTGTACAAAAGGTAAGATGGAAATGTGCTGTTATTTTGGCTAGATGTAAAATTCCAAGTGTATGAAAAGATATGTACAAAGCTTTTGTTAATAAACTTTAATAATGTTTATAGTTGTATGCTGCTTGGGTGAACTGGATATTTTTATTAACATCAGGGATGACGTCAGTTGCACGTGGCCACTAAAATTTATTTATATAATAAGGAGGTTTTAAAAATGTTTCTCATGTCAATTTTTGCTTTCAAGAGACACCGATGCAGCTGCAGAACCACCCAGGCCCCTTGTTGCTTATTGGGGCCACGTGCTGTGGGGTGATGGAGGAGGAGGAGGAGGAGGAGGAAGCTGTTGCTCCAATGGCCCCAGTTCCTTTTGAAGGAGCTGGGCCAGAGCTCTGTGGGGATGGGACGAGCTCTTTACATGGTGGTCGAGGCCTTTGGTTGCTGCTGTAATTTTTGGATTGTATTTAATGTAAAACCAGTTCAATGGTGTTTTTTCCCAGGAATTTTGCTTATTGTCCGTGGAAGGGTTGGTAAACACACAGCTGAACTCCTGGTCCTTCACTTCCTGGCAGCAGGGAGGAACTTGGCCCTTCCCCTGCTGTCGGTTGAAGATGAAAAAATCAGGTTTTGGCAGCCAGGGGCTGTGTCAGGGCTTTAGCCCCCGGAACAGGCCCCAGGAGGGTGGTGTTGGCACAGGCCCTGCCATTGCTATTTTTGCCTCCTCGAGTCCCCAGGATTGAACACTTTGGTTTATTTTCCAAGGGGGAAAAAGTGGAGCCCTGAAAGAAGACAGGTAAAGGAGGCAGCTCAGCACTAAGAGCAGGGGAGGGTGAACCCTCACCCGGCCCAGCTCTGGGCATCACTAACCCCCACCCTCCCTCCTGCTGAGTGGCTCCTGGGCCACCAGAAACTCCCTACTCCCCCAGGGTCGTTGATCCATGTTTGATGCTGTGAAGTGAAGAGGCTGGTTGAAGAGAAGGCATTTCTAGTGATTAAACCCGTGCTCTAGAACTGGGTACCCTCTTTCCCCTGGCTCTGTTGGGCACTGGCTGTTTGTTACTCCATGCTAAGAAGGGGGAGTGGCCACCAGACCCATAGTGAGGGGGAAGAAAAGCCCAGTATGTCCACCAGCACGAGGTCTCCAGGGACTCCCAGGTGTCCCTTCTACTGCAGTCATGGACTGGAGGGTTCTGTGACTGCTACTTGATTCAGGAACCTAAGCTGAAGCCAAAACTCTACCTCGAAGACAAGAAGTATCAGTAAATCTACCTTGCTCTTACCTCAGAAACCAGTAAAAGTGGTAAGTCCTGCTTTTCCTTTGTTTCTTTTATGGGAGAGGGATTGCCCCAACTCTGGTATCTGTCTCCTGGCACGGTGCAGAGCAGCAGGAAAGGGGCAATGCTGGAAGTACTAGTGAGATTGTCAAATTCAGGACATTCTCAAACTCTCAACGTGTTAGAGATTGGTGCCAGGAGCCCAAGCCAGCAATGGATGTGTTACAGGACTCGTAGCCCCCACGGACCAACAATCAACAGCAGGGAAATAATGAAAAGGACAGTTCTGACATCTAAACAAAAATCCAATTCACTACCCCTTTAAAGAAAGAGACCACATCAAAGCCAAGTTCACGTGAGGGCCAGATGCAGCCAAAACCAACCTTGTTCCAATGATTTTGCAGATCCTGACATCAAAGATGATGGTCTGTGGCTGATTTGGAAGCAGTTCAGGAGAGGCTGCTGTCCCTGGGGAATGTCCCCCGAACGCCTCGGGAATGGCTCCGGGCTCAGCTCCCTCACTCGCTTCTGTTGCCTTTTTTTTTTTTTAAACAGCCCTTTTTTACAATTCATCATCTTTCATATTCCACTTCTCTGCCAGTTTGTAGGCGGCTGTTTCAGAGCCTCGCTATTTAGAGCAGAAAACACTTCCAAGTACCAGTCTATTTTTCCATGAAAAACGCATCTCCATTTGCCTTCTCCTGCCCCAGCCCTCTCAGTGCTCTGCTGAGCTCATTTTCACCCCTTTCCTGAAGAATTTCACCAGTTTGCTTTGCAGCCATTTCAATTACCTGGTGCCTCGGCTACGCTCCTCTGGCTTACAGCCTTCTGGATGGCTAATCCCTTTTTAAAGTTAAGATTTCCAGGTCTCCCTTGAAGATATCTCGCTCGATCTCACTTAAGACTCTTCCTTCATAGGTGCATTAGTAGCACACAATTACTATTTGGTAATTAGCACACGCGGATCATAGTACAGCTTCTAGCTCTGATTAGTTTCCAATGCAGTCAATGGTGAAGTTCTCTCTGAAACAAAATTTAGATGCATTATTTTGTGTCTACTAAATACTCTGCAGTATTGATATTTCTACTGAGATTACCTTCTACTACGATTACTTTGACTAAAATCACTTTTTCATACATGACCAAAACCAAACATAAACTTTCCCCTTGGTAAGGAACAAGCGTGGAATGATGCTGTTTGCCCTCAATCCTTCTCCCATAAAGTTTTATGGGAATGGGAAGAAATTTTGTGAAATTCTGTCAAAAGCAACACAATTGGCAAACAGTTACTGGAGAAAATCAACAGAGATTTTCAGGCCACTAAGTTCCAATTTTGAGTTCAGATATATGATCCTCTGATTTTTTTTCAGTTTAATTTTGAATTAAAACTCAAAAGCTCCTTAGAATCCTGGTAGTAAATCAGAATTTGAGTGGTAAATAATTCTTTAGAGAAGTCCTTAATGTTTGTTTCTTGCAAAAGACTATAATCTCCGCTCTGATTTATTGACATCATTTACAGCCTAACAAGAACCCTTTATTCCAATATTTTAAGCTTTGTATAACTTTTCCAAAATTAAGAAAAACAAAATAGCAAGTAATGAGTAATAAACCCTTATTATCTATTCTTCAAATATAAAACCAAACTATATTGAAACCAGCCTATACAAAATCCCCCAAACAGGAGAAGCTTCAAGTCTTAGTCTGTGCTTAAAAACCAGAACACAGGCCTTAGACACCTTCACTAGAGCCCCTGAACCTTCTTACCTGTTTCAACTGCACTGAGCAACAGCCCTGCTAAATACCACTGTGTGTGAGCCTACAGGGATCCTAAAAAGGGAATTATACTGCAGGTGTGTATAAATGTACCTGGAAATGAAGATTAGAAATACTTATTTCAAAATCTTGTTAGAACAAACAGACATTTTGTGCAGCTGCAGACAGGACTGTGACCCCTCTGCCTTCTACTTCTAACTGTGAGAAAGAAATGTTCTGAATGCAGAGCTCCAATCCTCTCGTCCTTGCTTAACACTTTCAGATCAATTCTCTCTTTCAAAACAACATTTAAAATTCCTCATTGTCTGTTTATTCAGTAGCTGTAAGCTACCAGTTCCAGTACGTGGTTACCAGCGTGGGTTTCCCTGAAGGTTCACTAGTTTTTAAACCCCTTGTTATCCCCCAAATGTCTCCAGCACAAACCTTCAGTCTCCGACACGCGGTAAGACGGTATAAGATTTATTGGTATCTTCTGTTACTAAGGCACATGATGTATAGAAATACTGAGGTACAAAAATGCAGTTTTCTGTATACGAGATTCTAGACCCCCATTTTGACAAAGATGAGCTACATCTCTTCTGCTCAGACACTCAGCTTTTAGCCATTTTCTTCTTTTGTACCAGTTCAACAAGCAACTTGTATCTTGCTATACACTCCTCCTAAATGGAAAAACAAAAGTGTTAATTAAAAGTTTGGTATTTTAGTATTGCTTTAACTCTACAAATGCTATTTCACTCTAGGAGAGCCAGGTTCTGGGGGTTGTGTGGGGTTTTCGGGGAGTCTTTTTGGGTTTAGTGGTGGGTGTTTTTCTGTTTGCTGGTTTTTAAAGTTGCACATTGAATCTCTGGCTAGAGGCAAGTGGACTAGATAAAGGAATTTGCAATTTACATTTGTTAATGGATTAATTTCTCTCTTTAAACAGCACCCAAACCCAAGAAAACAGTTGCCCATTCTTGACAGTGACTATAAATGCAATAATGAAATAGTTGTGTCTGTTTCAGGGCAGTTCTGGAATGAGCCACACTGCAGATCTGTTAAGAGAAGCCTTCACAGTCACTGACACCCACTGACCCCCGATACTTCTCAACGGTTTCAGGGCCAGGGAACCCCTCAAATCCCCCACCCACGGTTCCTGCTCTCTCCCACTGAGTTTGGCAGAAATAAAATCATGATTTTCTGCAGCTACAGTGACTGAAGCAAGCAAACTAAGCTATCACAACTATTACAGAATCTAATACAGACCAACTATATCAATGACAATGAGTGCTATTTTAAAAAGATTATACTTACAAAAAGAACATTAGTTAGATTATTGAGCATTTAGCACGCAGCTGGATTACTTATTTTGTTTGTTCACTGAGGTGGGTTGAGAAAGGTATTGTACAAGTGTAAGCAAAGCGGCTCACCAACATTTGGTTACTAACTTTGAATCAAAATTTGGTTTAATATCTAATTTGTCCTGCAATTGAAGATCTGAAAGGCAGAGGAGAGGTAGGTAGGTATTTTAAATGAAACAGGAGGTATTTCAACATTTTCTGTAATAGATCAAACAAACTGAATTAAATGAAACTATATTTTAAATAAAAACAACAAACATGGCAGTAACCTTCTTTAAGTCTGTTACACCTGGACTGATGGACAAAGTAAAGACCTCACCTTTCTTTGTGGACCCTCAGTTCTTGAGGTAATCATAAATTGGTAGAAAATACGTTTCCCCCCCAGGTGTATACTATTAATTCTGAACTACAGTTCAAACAAAACTACACATACCTTGCTTTTTCCAGGAACACATTTTGCTATTTTATCCCAGCGATCCGCCGTTCCCTTTGGATGCTGCTGCAAGGCCATTTCAAGAAGTTTCTGTTGGTTCTGAGTCCACAGTTCTTCCAGGGCACGGCTTTTCTCTCTCCTTCTGCTCTCATCCTCACTCTCTGCCTCCTGCTCTGTGTTATCAAAATCTTTCTGGCGTCTTCCTCTGCTCTTCTCTTCTGGTACCTCTTTTGTTGCTGGTAGAGTCATTTCAGGTGCTTTGACAATTTTTCGTTTGCGGTGTCTAGTCTCACTTGCCACAGTCTCCTTTTGATCGAGTTGGACATCCATCTGCTCTGGGATATGACCGTAGTTCCCTTCTTCCTCCTCTTCCTCCTCCCTTTCTCGCTGGGTGATTATGTGATCTGGCAAATTCACGTTGACTTTGACATTCCTGGAATTCTGGGCCAGCGTTTTAAGCTGGGAGAGCCGAACGACACCTGTGACAAGTATTGCTGTTACACTCCTGAGGAAACAAACCAACCCACAAACAAGCAGGGAACAGCCCGGGAATCAAAGGTACCCAAAGAGGAGAAAAAGCTCTTCTGGATTAAGAGCTTAAGGAAAACGCTTATCGAGCAGTGAAGGTGTTTGTTATGAAGCAGTGAACTTTGCCTGGTATGAGCTTCTCTGCTGCAGGTGAAGCACCAGCAAATTACTCCACTGATATAAACAAACACAGCAAATGAACAAACCCCCCAACAACCAGAGTGAGAAATCCTGGGAGCGTGTGGCTAAAGGGAAACAATCTCTCAGAACTTCCATCAGGTCTTCTCTTTGCTCACACTCTCTGCAAGGCCGACCCCGAAAGGGACACCCTGCACCAGCTTTAACCCAAATATACTGCCTTCTGCACATCTCAGTGAGGAGCAGTAGCACACACCTGGTGTATACGTAACAGAATCCTTCAGTTGTTTGGCTTTCATGGTAACCTGTGTGAAAACAACAACCACAAAAAAAGGACTATTAAAAAGTTACATTATTGAGGCCATAGAGTAATCCATTACTGCAAAATACCAACATTAAACATCTGTTAAAAGTTGATGATGTCCTGCTGGCTTTGTTCCCATACAGATCCCAAACTGGCAAAGTGTCCTTTCTAAAACATTCCAGGCACATTAACACAGGGTAAGCAAGGCTACACATTTCTGTTACTGCCATCCTAATACATCACAGTTAATAGTCACATTTTATCTTCTTAGTTAAACACTAATTCTATAACCAAAAATACCACAAGGAGAGGGGGGAAAAGGAAACAAATAAGTTATCTTCCTTGAAGAGTTTGCAGTCTAAAATAATCCAAAATAAAATGTTCCTGTTCATTTTCATTATTAGCAGAGTGTCTCTCCAGGGCCAATGCTTCAAAAGGCTGAGCAGAGGGAATCCATTCTTGACTGCTGAACCCATGGATCCTTAGGGGTGTTCTGCTATGCATCTCTTACATAGAAATTAAACTGGATTATAGCAGATTATTTTGAAAAGAGTGAGAAGAACTTGTCATACAAATAATTAGCTGATTCTGCAGAGTTTACTGCAACAATGCAGCGGATTTGTTGTGAACATGATAAAGTATTATCGATGTTCCTGTATTCCAGAAAACCCCTTCTAACCCATTTTGCTATTTTAAGGAGTTCTTTGAAACGTTTACAACCTACTCGTAGGGCCAAGGAAGGAAAAAGAGAGAAGAAAAGATTCCCTGAACAGGATAGAGCAGAATAAATTGCAAGCAAAGACCAAGACCAGTAAATTGAGCTGCTACCTCAATGCCAATGTCTGGTTTTCTCTATCTCGAGCCTCTGATGGTGTCAGAAGTTGGCAATTATCATTTTATCTTTCAAACTGAGACGGCACATTCAATATAAACTTTGTAGGTATCCCAGAACATAAACATTTTGCTGCATATTGCATCTAATTGAGTTAGCATCTAGCACTGTTGCGCTATAACAGTGAAGGACTTTGGTTTATTCCTCGATCCTACCAGCATTTCACATTTCCCCCACCTACGACAAGTTCAGAAGTAACAGACTTGCCATAAATTCCTGTCTTTTGGATAACTTCAGCCATAATAACTTGGTGAACCCAGATGCAGCATTTTTACTAAGTTACTTCATTTATCACATCTACTATTTCCAAGACTTTCTCTTTTGAAGGCATTCTATCTGTCCATACTTTGGTGGAGTCCCCACCAAAATTTGAAATATTTACCAGGTAAGCTGGAAATAACAACTGTGAGTATGATTTAGATACTGAAAATCTACAATTTCAAACACTGAAGAAGTACCTTCAGTTGATGCGAGTTTAACAACTCATCACGCTTCTTACTCACAGCTTCACAGGTTACATGAGATTATTTTTCTATTATTCTCTTTTTTTTTTTGGGTCATCTTTCTTCTTCACACAGATGATTTTGCAAGTTCTTTTCCAGGTGCTACGTACAGTTCAGGTTTATTCCAGCTCGTTTCACTTAGAGTTCAGGTATCCCTTATTTAGACCTCAGATTTATTTGTCCACCAGCTCCAACTGTCATCGCTGTTAAAGCTGCTGACACAGGGCAAGGCTCATAACGTGTCAGAATTAAACTACTGAGGATTATTAGGAATCCAACCTATGGAACATAAAAATTGTATTTCCATTTGATCTGAGTTTAGTCATTGCTCTTGCCACTCAAATTTACAGGCTCTTCTGTTGCCAGTTCCTCCATACTTTCTGACATCCTTAAAATAAATTTAAGTTTCCTCTCCAGTGGTGAGTAGTCTAGCTTTTATCCACTAGCTCTTTGGTATTATCTTTCTAGCTATTTCTTAACAGTGATTTTTTAAAAAATCCAATGTAAATTGCTCCATTGCTTTATCCACTCAATTTCTTATCATAAAACTTGCTTATGTTACTACTTTTTCATTAGGTAACAGATAACATACTGGGAAATACTGTTATTCAAAGTAAGGAGCAGTTGTAAAATTACTCTTCTAGTTATCATTGCTGATTGTTCCTGCATAGTTCTTTAAAATTGCAGTTTTCATGTATATTAAATCATTAGTTTTATCATGACTGAAAAGTTGTGCTGCTACTGACAACAGCTTTCAGCAGAGCATTAGGCAGCCCTTGAGAACTTCTGGGTCTGGGGACACCTTAAATAATAAGGATCAAGACTGTGAAATTGATTTAAAACAGAAGAGGGCAGATCTCCTATTCCTGCAAGTGTTTGTACAACTGAACAGACAACGCTGCATTATTTTATAGGAATCAACTTTAAATGCATTTTTTGGAAAAAAAAAAAAAAAAAATTAACGAGATGAAAAAAAAAAAAAGAAAAGGTGGATGCAAGTAACCAAATTGCTGAAATACAAATCAAAGCACCTTACTATGGGACATACAGAAAGAAGCCACAGGAACAGTTTGCTTCTGAGAACTCTCTTCTGAATTCAGTTTCAATGGGTCTTCAGCTACAAAGAGATTTTACTGAAGGGAAGTGGGATCAGTGGGGTGATTTTATGCGATGAAAGCCAGAAAGAGCTGGATTCCTCCTGTACTGCTGACAGTCCAGATCACAAGACTAGTTGCTTCTCAACAAGACACCCAGCAGTAAAAACACACTTCACCATGACCATCCAGATGTTCAATCTCCAGTTATCCTGAACACCCACCATCTCTCTCAGATGGGAGAATCGATGCTTCAGAGATATACAGGATTAAAAAAAATAATAATAAAGTTATTTGGAGTCAGCTTAAAAGATTCTCCGTAGCATAGGCAAAAGCAAATTTTGCTATCACATGAATGAGAGGCTGCTTTTCATCCTACAGGGAAGGCAGGCATAAAAAAAGCACAGAATTATGACAGACCTGGAGGGAAAACTCTGTGAAGTCAGGGACAGTGATCCTACTGATGCCAAACAGATTCACAGATTAGACAGAGTTGGAAGGGACCTCTAGAGACCATCCAGTCCCACTCCCCTGCCAAAGCAGGGCTGCCCAGAGCACATCACTCAGGACTCATCCAGGCGGGGCTTGAAGATCTCCAGGGACATCTTCATCTGAGCCCTCCCCAGCACCAAGACCAGCCCAGCTTCACAGGGCACATGCCAACAGGGCTTTGAAGCCTTTGCCATTTTGCTGTCTCCCAGCAATATTCTGTGGGCAACAATTTATCTTCCTTCTCTGAATAGAATACTATTTTGATTAGGATTGCACCAGGTAATTACCAAAGAACAGATCTCTCTGGTTCTGACAACACTCCAAGAAAATTAATGTGGAGTTTGTAGAGGAAGAAGTAACCCATGTCTCTTGGTTTCCCATACACATATACCCTTCTTGCAAGGAAGGATGAAATGCTATTGTGCTACTGAAAACTAAAGCTTCTGATAAAATTGTTTACTATTCTTAGTATCTTCCTGAGGATGAGTTGTCTAAACACTTCCTAAAGCTGCCACAGTTTCTGAGCATTGACTATCAGAGATCTGTTGTCCCAGTAGCAGAGTTCTGTTCACTGATCTCCGTCTACTGATGTCCTGCAAAAATGCCAAGATCTGTGCAATTAGGGAGAAAAAACAACGTGGAGGCAGCCTATGAGTAGCTGAGGCAGCCTATGAGGAATTGCTTGTATCTTCGAGGCTAATTTGAATTATAATCACATTTTTCTCATAAACCAGAAAACCAGACAGAGAAGGATTTTAGTGCCTCCCTGGCTTTGTCAAAGCAGTAGGTTTTTGCAGACCTAACCTTCCAGAAGAGCACAGAATAAATTGCCTAATTTGAAGTTCTCCTCATATAACCAAAACACTACCTTTTGCGCTGAGCTTTCTCCCAATCTAAATAGCTTTTTCAAAGCAATAACAATTGCATCAAGAACTGTTTGAACCCAAGTCAGAGAACAGTAACGACCCATTCCTTTATCTTCATGAGTCAGACTGAAAATTTGTTTCTTTATAAACTGCCTTCTCTTACATATACTCAAAGGGCTGCTAAAATTGTCTTCAAGTTTTAACAGACTGATGTAACTTCAAATTCTGAAGCATCAAGACAAATCTCCTCCTGTTTTTGCACTGCTTATAACAGTTTGCTTAGTAGATTGTTACAGACTTTCCCAAAAGTACGTAACGTAACTACTCTTTATCCACTGTGTAGATTGCATGTTGATTTTAAGGCTAACATAGCAAATGAGTATCCTAAGCATCCTATCAAGCATCCTTATATGCTTGAAAGAATCAAGAAATACATTATAAATTTAACTGAATTTGCTCCAACCAACCAGTTGCAGCCAGTAACAGCACAGTTTTCTTACAGTTATGGACTTTGAAGCCGTGTGTGATTCTGAACTTTGCCACCACAGATGGAGAAGAGGTAACTACCTCAACAGAAATCCCCAAAACAACTGTGAGTTTAATTATGAAGCAGTGTAAGATGTGGCCTGCAAAAAAGGCAAACCTAGACTAAATCACCAGATGTAGAACAATAGCCTCTCTCCAGTGAGTACCCAAATAGTTAATTTAAAGCAGCAGCAGAATTGCTCCTTTTTTCCAGGATACAGAAAGATGAAGAACTCAGCAACTGGAATTGTCACGATGCTGGAGACTTCATACCAGGCTTTCTTTTTCTGTCAGTTAAAATCCAGTTAAAATGTTTGAGACCCTTCAGCTCAATACCACGGGCACTCCTATAAGAGAGGAGTCTGGCTCAAACGCTCATTGCAACAACTGCTCAGACACCTTATTTCACGATCGCTGATGCAAAATGCATCACCTTTCCTTTCCTGACAGCCAGAACATTTGAATTCTGCAGTGGAATTCAAATCCAGCTCAGCAAGATGTATGTGGGACATCGGGGCAACTGCAGGACTGCACAGAAGAAAACTTTGTGCAATGAGGGAATTGTAATCAGCAGCATCTTTTTGCTCCCCTCCAAGTATGAAGGGAGAGCTTCTGCTGTGTCTGTGGGATTAAACAGGTGTCTAATTTTTAACCTACATTTGATCTAAATCCCATTTTAGCTATTCATAACCTCTTTTGGACCTCAATCCAGAGCTAGGTCTTTATACTTCAATAAGCAACTGGAAAAACTCTTGATTACATAAATATATGCAAGCTGCTAAGGGTGAATGTTTCAGAATATCCGCACAGTAACCGAGTTAACACAGACATAGTACACAAAATGAAATGTAAAACACATTTAGGAAAACACTTAATCCCCAGAAGCAATAAAACTAATAAATTCATGAACTTTTACATATGGCTTATTTCTCATATAGATGTTTCTTGCTGGCAAGATAACGAGCTCCCATTTGTCAGAAATAAGAAATTATTTTAGAATGGCATATAAAGTACAATGAGTATGAACTCACTCGCTCAGACTTAAAGACTGAAGCTGTTGCTTGGACAAACAAGAGAGATCACAAAATAAACACCCCCCAAACCTTATGCTTTTGGGTTTCGTGACAATTCACAATGTCTGCTCAAATATATCCACCTGTCTGCTGTTTTGCTGCCTACCTTAGTGTTTTTCTATACAAGCAGCAAATCCCAATTAGTCTGGTTTTGGAACACAAATGCATAAGATCAGTGACTGCAGGAGCAAACAGAATCAGTTTAAATCCTGTAAAACAAGTGAATGATATTACTTCACAAGTATGAAATCTGAGATCTCTTTGCCTTTAATTTAAAAAACCTGTACCTAATAATCACATTAAAGTCTGTTTGGCATGCCAGACAGCTTTTACTTCCTCTGTTATTTTTACAATTTGAACACCCTTTGTAGTTACTGAAATTAATTTATGCCTTTCAGCAAATATTTTTTTTTAACTCTTTATCTATAAGTGCAGGTATTGTCAAGTACAACATACTTCTATAATTTCACATCTAAGTGCCTTTTCTCAATTTTTGAATTCAGCAAAAGCTGACAATCCCTATAAATCTTCATAAGGCTTAGTATTTGTCAAATCAAACAATGTAGTTTCTGCAGAAATAATAGTCTTGAAATTCCATTCCATTCATTATTTATATTATGTTATGGGGTGTTCACAGTGCTTAGGAAATTCAAACTTTTTTTTTATTATTATTTTGTTCTAAAAGGTCAATTATTTCCTTAAGTATTGGCGGGCAGGAATGAGAACTAACCCTGGAGCAACAAATTCAGCAAGGAAAATGGGTCAAAGAACAGATGTTTAGAGGATGACAGAGAGCAGTGGTCCAGGTAACCAGGTCAGCAGGCAGGAACCCCGATTAGAGTTAACTGAACTCCATTTCCCTTTCGTAATCAAAATACTTGAAAATCTAATTTATAACACCAGCCGATTGCAATAAAAATGACTTAAAAAGCCATAGAAGCTTTCAGTTGTGAAAGCAGTAAGACTTCATTATACTAAGCCAGTTAAAAATCATCTTTATGGGAAAAGATTGCTAAATTCCCAATGTGCACATATTAAAATGACAATTAGCAATTTAAATAATTAAATATACTGATAAAATGAGCACAACTTAACATCCTCTATTTTGGGTTGATTATTCCTTGGCTGTTAAAAGATGTCTTCCTGAAGAGAGGCAAGATAAACATATCCTATATTTAACATGACAAAAGTTGAAGGAATAAGCCTTCTTACAGTACGTCTGCACCACGGTTGGAAGTTTAATCGAGCTTTGAGCCGAAAAGCATAGGAATATGTTGCAAAGGTATTTATGGTGGTATCACACGAGGCAGCACAAATAGAAACAGCAGAGCTGAAGAAACTCAGGGGCACTACAGCGTGGACAAAGCTGTCTACTGTTGGATTTTGGCTGGCACTTTCCCAGTGGCCTGCATCTCCCATCGTGTGGATGGAGTATCTGGCTGCTGTAACCATATCATGACCCTTATAGTCATCCTTAGTTATGCAGTATTTTGGGAAATAACATAATTATCAAACTTAGGTGCATACAAAATCCCAATCTTAATTTTAGTAGAAAAGAAAAGAACATCTGTAAGAATACTTTGTTAGGAACTACTGAATTTAAGAACAGTCAAATTGAGGTATACACAGTCATTACTAGCCAGCTACAGTGACTATCTGGCTTTAATTTTACGTTTTTTAAAATGAGTTCACACATGCTTCCAATTGTAGGGACAGTTTTGTTTCCTCCCCCTTTCCTCCCAGATAGCTTGCACTTGCTGGTCTAATCACAGGCCAGATGAAGAGAAGGACTAACCTCAGGCAGAATCACTGCATTGATGTCGTTTCTCCCAGATGTTTGTCTAACCTGTTCTTAAAGGCCTGCAAATGGGGAGGCTCCACAGCAGCTTATTTTGTTGCTTTATCATTCTCTATTGTAATTCTTTGCCCCTCGATATCTAACTCTGCAGCCTGTGATAAAATTTGAGGTAATTACTTTTTGCCCTATAAAACCAATACATTCCTCTTTACAGCTCCTTTTATGTAGCTGAATACTTACATCCTCAGTCCATATTTTCTTTCAGTTCCACAAAATGAATTCCCTCACAATCCTTCCTCATCGGTCACACTCTAGAGACCTATTATTCTCTTTATTCTCATCTGGACTCTTTATATTGCACCCCATGTTTGAGTACAGTACTGAAAACCAGACACAAACTAAGAATGTAGATGCAGGTTCTACCATCCCCCTGTTGGTATGGTCTCAGGAAGATGTCTGCCTTTTTCATAACAATTTACTATTTATTAACTTGTATCTAGCTCATTTTCTTCACCTTCCTCCTGCTTTTTAAACTACCCCTAAGCCATTTCTTTGGCATCTTCCATTTGTGAATCTGATCACCATCTTGCTGTGTGTCCTTGTATATTTTGCCTTTTTAATTTCACCCTATCTTTTCACATCTCATTTTTTTCATTTGTTCTGACCTTTCCAAATTCTACTGATCTTCTGATTTTCAGTTCCTCTTGGCTTTGTAAGATTTGCACGTGCTCACCAAGTTCTGGGGTATCAAAGTAATGTTCTAGCAAAATCAAGGAAGAATTTTCCAAGCTGAGCAAATGTCTCTGGAGACACTAATTTTTTGAGTCTTCTTTATATGTGAAGAAGTGGTAATAAAGCTCCAAGCATTAGAAATTTTGCTTCATAGTGTGCAAAAACTCATTAACATAACACCAGGAGGAAAATTCAGAAATATATTAAAAAAAAACCTCCAAAACCCACAAAACTACATTCAAACGACACCATGAAGCTAAGAAGTTCACAAAAGCCAAGAACACTCTTCTCAAGTCACTTCATCCTGCTTAAAACTGCCAGTGGAAATGGATATAGTTTGCCATGGAAATGGCAATGGATATAGCTTTGTTTCTTCCTTCCAGTACTGGAGGTGTGCAAGTACAGTAGCTAAATACATTACACAAAAGACTCTTAATAAAGAATGTTTTTACACCTGCTTCAAGGAATAAAGCAGAAAATGGATGCAAAAAGCAATGTTAAGATTGCCTTTTGTTAGGTAGTTTTGTGATGGGTACACGTGGAAGCATTCCACATGTTTGTATTATCAAGTAACAAGTAAATTAACCATTTTTTCCAAAGAAACCTCAACAGATCTTTCCCACACACACTGCACACCACCAAGTCACGTGAAATATTTTGCTATTGATATCTGCTTACTAAAACGTAGCATCTTTTTCATAAAGTCACTTCAGTAGTATGAATACTTCAGGAGATGACAACCAACACTAAACAGAATTAAAAAAAAGACAATTTCTTTTGCATCGCAGGTTAGTAACTTATTGCTTACATCCACTTATTTGCAAATACTGTCTTGTTCTAAAATGCAAATGGCTTATTTTCTAGCATATGTGAGTAACAGAACTGTATAGATGCATTAAATCTTTAAAAATATCTTCTGAAAGTATCTTTCTGTGATTATATCAACAAGGAAAAGCCCCACTTAAGTACGCAAATTATCCAAAAGGCAATAATGGGTCACATTTCACTCTAGCCAGAGGCTTTGTTTCTCATTATTTAAGATAATTCCTGAAATATAATAAAGAAAGACCATCTAATCTCAAAATGTACATCAACAGATTTAAACATTATTCTCATTAACCCCTGCAGATCCTATAAAATAGGGTCAGCTGAAAAGGCTTTCAAATGGTCCTCAGCAGACACTACATCATGTTCTAGTGATCTATTGCTTGAAAAGGAAAAGTCTTTTACAGCCAGGCCCCCAAGGGTTTTAAGATCATAACACTTAAAAACCGTAAGTACAAGCTTTCTTTGATATCTGCTATAATACTATAAAATATGAATTAACAAGGATATTAATCATTTTACACAGTATCATTACTAACCATGCTATAATCCAGAAAAAAAGGGACTGAAACAGTATCATATGTATAACTCGTTTTAAAGTTTGCAAAGATATTTCAGTTTAATTAATGGAAACCACCTGTCTAAACACCATTAGCTCATCTACATTTTTTAAGGACTGGCTTGAAACAGAAATGTAATCTTTAACCAAGTCACACAAACATTTGCTCGCCGTGAAAGGAGGTTGCTTCAAAACCCGAAGCGCATTGTTTTTTCTGTTATTGGGTTACAGTAGCTCGAGTCTGCAAGCACCAAAATCCCCCATCCAGCTGATCAGTTACAGCTGTTAATTGCGGAGGGAGAGAGTAGCTGACATCTGCTTCTTGCATAGTTAGTTAATGGTTCACTTCCAGGTCCTAAAAGGATTGTAGCCTCTCTCAAAAGACAATGTCTGCCCCGGAATACGCCTGCCTCCTACACTGCCTGTCTTGTTCTGGTTTGTCACTCTCTATACAATGCAAATCTGAGTGAACTCACATCTGCCACTGATCGACCCAATTCGTGAGCAATCTTTTCCCATCGACCTGGGGTCCCCCCTGGGAACTTAACCATACTTCTTGTCAGCTGGCTGAGGTCCTCCTCTGTCCATTCAGGTGCCTGTAAAACATTTGTAAAACATCCATTACTCTGGGATATTGGACATATTTTTGTGAGGTAATATATTGAAAAAAATATCTTCAAATGAATTAATCAAATCGCATTAAAAACCTAGTAGTTTCAACCATCCACCTACCATCTCCCTGTGCTGCTGCTGAAAACACATAAAAACAACACAGCAACAGCAAGATATTAAAAAATCTTAACACTTTAAAAACGCCTTTTGTATATTACATACACTAACACATTTAATTTCTATCACCATTTATACAATATACATAACACTATAAAATGTAGTACAGATAAAAAGCAACAATACTTAAAGATTAAGATACAGTTTAAGATACAGAATCTCAGACTTATGTAATCACAAACGTAAGATTTCTTTTCAGCAAAGACAAAAGAAAATATCTGCATTTTTATATTTTTTTACAATTTTAAAAAGGCTCTAAATAAAACAGAACAGTCATTTTGGCTTTTTGTTACTGTAACCATCCTACGTTTTCGCACTCTGGGATGATTCAGGAATGAAATCTGTTGATTCTAATATTCCATCAAGGCTATTAAAGACCACCCCTCCCCCTACAAAGCACTGTTATGCCACAAAACCCAACCGGATGCTTCTACCACCCAATAACCAAAAGCGATGAAAACGTTGTGCTCTAACTACATAAAACAATCTGTTAAAAGTAACTGTCCTCGTAACGGCCAAATAAAAGCGAACAAAGCAAGGAAGAGGCAGTTAAAGCAGTTTAAGGCACGAAATCTTCTTGCCTTGGAAGGCAAGATGCATCTTTGGCAAGGACCGCAGAGCCAAATCTTTGTTACCCTCAGCACTTGGCCGTTTTACTTATTTTTAAGGAATTCTTTATGACATACCTCTCCTAATCACCATTTCCGATAATGAAGGGGCATATATCAAGCAGTTTGCATTACAGAGCCATCAGCACAGAACAACAGTCAGAGGTGAGTGACCCCAGGGACCATCTCCACAACTCCAGCAAAGCTTCTCCCTGACACTAATCCTGCCTGTCATTCTCCCACTGTGCTCTAACCACACTGACATCCGCCTGCCGCACCGCCAGCTTAACGGGGCCCTGCCTGACTTTTTACTGTCTCCCCCAATCAATGGTTCCAGCCTGCTCTTTTCACCATGTCCAAATGGCAGCTTCACTCATAATCAAAGTGCATTGCTCCTGTTAAAGGGCTTCCCGAAAGGCTCCGCCATTTGCATTCATTTGCAAAGCAAACTACTTTTATTCACTTTGTTCTGCTATCAAGAGTGTTCCCTGAAGCAGATAAATTGGCATAAATACAACCTGCCACTTAAAAGACAGTAAATAATAGCCAATAGCAGCAAGGATTTCATCAATCGTCCTAGTTTGGATCCATGTAGTCCTTTATTCAACGCTGAAAGCCTCAGACATTCATATTCGGAGAGTTTTTAATACAAGTATAAGATGAATTATCTATGACTCCTCAAATACCAGACGCTTAAATAACGTGTGTGTATGTGAGAGATCTCACACATATATTACATGCATTATCATACAATTACACCCCAGCCAACAGACAAAATGATAAATGCATAGAAAATCTCCACACTGCACAATAACCTAATTACTTTTATTGCATTAAGTTATTACACTCCGTATATATTATATCCATATCTTATTATATCCATATAATAATTTATATCCAGATCCGTAATTTATTATATTATACTCCATAGATATATTTCATACTAAAATATTTCTTGGAGATTTTTAGAAGGGAAGACTAGTAGTTGGATATTCTACTTGAAAAATTTTCATCACTCATTTAAATAATGAATTCTTCTAAGATATTTGGTTAAAAGCCATTAGTTCAAAAATTTGTCAAATTTCATACCTCAAAATTAACCTTAATATGCAGTGTACTGTAATTTTCTATTTAACTTGTATTAAAACTTTGTGGTTTGTTTTTTTTTTTTTTCTGGGTGGG